>CM067366.1:49197552-49223111 GCA_034401795.1 Chaetoderma sp. LZ-2023a | reverse complement strand
CACCATCCTTAGCAACACGATGATATAAAAATTATTATACTAATCTCACGAGAAGCACATTAATTTTGAAGATATTATCGGAGTAACTTAATGCGATGGTGCCTTGTTAAATAGATGTCAACATAACATCTTGATATATATATACACAATTTCTGGAACTGATTTATACGTTAATTTGAATTTCCAGAATTTTAATCTTGCAGTAAATATACAGCAAAGATGATGATTATTTTTAATGTAACGTAACAGCAACAGCGCCTAGCCAAACAAGTTTCAAAATGTCCAATATAATGTTTAGTAAATTGAGAATTCATCACATACATACATTTGAGAGATTTTTCAGGCTTAATTTAGGACTCAACTGTCCAAGGTTTCTAACATCTTTTCCTGGGCCCTCGGAACTGCCATTATGATGGCGAAAAAGCGAGTGGCTATTTTCGACCGTAATATTGGTGGTGGTGGGTTTGGGCTTGGTGGAGATCTTGCGGTTGCGCTGGGTTAGGGTTGGGCGTGATATGGGTGTGGAGTGTGGTGGGGTGGGACGGTGGTGGGGAAGCTGAAGTCAGAGGCCCGTGTGGTTTGGCCACATCAGACTTATGCAGTTTAGCTCAGAAAGAACTTACGCTATTTCAACCACAATATAAAGATTAGTTTGAATATTTTGTGGAAGGTGCAATGCCGTTCAACCCAAGTATATTCACAAATTGAACAGAACATTCTTCTACACCGTGTTCAAATGTGTTAGCTTTTGAACACATTCTGACGTATTTATGAGCTGTGCTATAGGTGTGACATCTATGCGTGTCACTTGAAGTTATGCAGACGTCACATAAATTAAGACAAAACATGTTGTGCCTCTTGTAGGGCACTGATAATTTGAGGGCCCCGTGCAAATGCACAGTTTACATTGCCGTGGGCTTGGCCCGGGTGGTGGAGTATTGCCACCTTACGTGATAAACTCGCACCATTTTGATAGCGCCTACAGCTAATGCCCTATTTGATTGTGAGGACATATACTTGAGCATCATATCGGATCCATCTATCGCTTGCTGTATAAGAATGGCAAGCAGCGAGTGAATAATAATACTCCTGGCAAGCTGTTATGATTCCAGGCGACTCCAGTATATGGGTTGTGTTTATTGATTACGCTTCCGCCACTGCTATTACATACTACAGAACCGATGTAGCAGGTCGCCAAGGGCTTCTCTCTCTCTTTCATAATATCCGCTATGAAATCAACAGGAAGTTGCTAGAACAGAATAATAATGGTTCATGCCTCTCATTGATTTTACGCACTATTGTGCTACACGGAAAGAACATCAGCAGACAGTTTCTGCCTAACAGTTTTTGTCTCTGAGTTGACATTGTCTGCAGGTTCACTTCACGCAGAGATCATGATCCCTCTCAACTTTGAAATCATATTATGTCGAATTCAACGCAGCACTTTGTTCAGGAATGTTGTCTTTGGAAAAACTGGAATCCTTCCGGAATGAAACAAATTCTGCATCAATGAATATCTCGAAAACTGCTGCTCGGGTATGGCTCATATTTAAAGTGATAAAGACCGGCTTATATTAGGATGTCGCAACGTTGGACTGATCCGGACACACAATCTAATCCAGATCCGTACACATGCTGGATCAATGGCTATGGCTGAAACTACTTGTTCGGTGTATCTTATATTTTAAGAGAATAAGCTGTGCGAATAAGCTGTACAGTAAGATATTGAAAAATTGGACGTTATCCAGCAAGCACGGACGGCGAGGGTGTGCAATCCCAGCTTGCTCTTGTTCATAATATTATGGGTTTTTTCTAAAAACGTTGATCAAGTTGTCGTTGTTCCTCGACCACAAACACTCATTTACGATTTAACCTATATTATGTTGAACATTTTGAACATAGTAGTTTCAAATTAGGCTTAAAATATCAAGCGACATTTCCTGTATCGAGACATTACCATTTGAGTCTTGGAATTCATTAACCATAGGGTTAAGGCGATGCGCCATAGAGAATAGGCTTCGCCGAAGCAATATCAATAATTGTATACCAAGAAATATGCATGCAAAAACGACTGCCCAGATCGCACGATTTAAGTTGTTTATTTGTACACTTGGACACAAAACCAATGGACATTCGCCATTCATTTCGCGAATTTAAGTGTCTGCCATTACCATTAATATAAGTACAATTAATAACTTTCAAGCCTCGGACTTAAGCAGTCTTCAAAATCAAATACACTTTCTGAAAAAGTGCAGTGGCGTAATACTATTACTTGACTATCATAAACTATACTCATCCTCTCTGAACATGATTCTTAGTGAAGGGCTGCTCACGGGACAACAACACTCACCGCCTTCCCAACCATAGCAGCCACCGCCGTATGGGACGCATCTGTCCAAATTACAACAGTCATCAGCTGACTATCATTTGTCGTAACTATCAGCACAGCCATATCAGCAATCGCCATAACATCCATATTTCAAGTGACGTCACCTAACCACCGTTGTTTTCGTAATAGCCAGCCCAACCATATCAGCAACGGTCGCGACAACTATATTAAGCGCTATCGTCTGGCCACCGCTTTTCGTAATTGCCAGCATAACGATATGAACAACCGCTACAACGGCCCTATTATGTGCCGGCTGTTGATTGCGGGTTTTACCACCTGCCATCACAACTATATCAGCAGCAACCACCACAACCATATCAATTGCTTCCACGTGGCAACCGTTCCCTACATCCAAGGCCTACAACCATATCTCACTTGTCTTTCACACCCGCTGCCACACCTATATCATATCACCGCATGCCTATCGTTTCTTACAACCGTCACCACACCACCAGCAGCAGCAGCAGCCGCCTCCTGGATACAAGTTCCAACAGCTGGCAGTTCTATCGCCATCCATCATCATGTTTACACCAACATCAACCTCTTGATAGCTTCCTTATCTAACCTTTGGATTTTCACCATCAGGCAACACTATTTACTGGACATCTGCCACCCAATGCTCATGCCCATGCCGCTTCTACACATCGGCGTGTTACCACAGCTACGTTGGATCTTGGCATCTGTTTGGTATGGCCCATCTATCATCATCGCAAGGTCCGACTACAGTTCAGCCACAACAATATCCGCCAATGCGCAATGCCACTGTCGAGCAGGCATCTTTAGAGCACCACCCCACCTCTTCAGGTTCAGCCATATAGTGATCAGGAGTTCGTTCATAATGATCCTGCTAGAATTCCCAGAAGTATTGATCATCTGATGAACAATACGTCGGTGCAATCATCTTGTAATCGAGCTTCGGATAATATAGAACCTAGAGCAATGCCTTTTTAGGAACTGGAAGCCTCAACACCAGACCAACATAAACTAACATGTCTAGAAACCCTCATCAAACGAGCTGCTTCAAGTATGGTCAAGCACGGAACTGCTGAAAAATTGTTGCATTCAATGTTAATGCCATTAAGTGGAACTTGCATTATGCACAAGCAATTTCACAACAGCGGACATTCTCTGTCTCCAGAACAGAACCACTGACTCTGGGATTTTGAAAAACATAACATATGTAAATATCTCTCACACTCTCACTATCTAATAGCACCAGTCTACTCAGATACCTCATCATGTAGGATTTCGACAGAGGGTATGACCGTATGGCCATTGTTTGGCATAGAATTAAATGACTACACCAAATCTGTTTAGGATTGAAATCGGTGTATAATCGCTTTCAGATCTCAGACCTTACCTTTTGATCAACTCACATATATCTTCATCTGGGTACACATACACAGCGACAAGATATTCTTAATTCCTTGATGTAATTAATACATTGAGTGAGAAGTATGCCAGCTTCCACTCCAGTGTATGTTGTGGTAAAATAAATGCTACCATTCTACTTCGTACATTTCATCTCGCTACAGATGATCTCTTCTACTCAGGATAGAGTGTCATCATGCACAGTGTCCATCTGTGCAATAGTATCGTAACTACAAAGCAGATACGGGTCAGATTTAAACGTGAAGTAATACCGCCAGTCAGGAAAAAAGAAAAGTAACTATTAGACTTAACTAACTACCGAGGCATCACTGGCACATTTATGATAGGAAAGATCGTAGAGCATGTCATTCTGGCTAACTTTACTGACCGACTACAACAGTATCCGTCAAACCCTCAATTTGTTTTTGACGAAGCGACTTTTCTACTTATGGCAGGATAGGTCTTGTACTCTCTGACGCTATGGCTGAATGCAACGAGCACAACGTTGGTCAGTGCATCGCCTCTCTTAATGCGCACACATCATTTGATGTCGTGGACCACAAGTCTCTTAAATGTAAGTTCTATGAACAAGAAATCAGCTTCCATCATATCCACATAATTCGCAATGCGTACCCTTGGCTACCGGCAAAGGTAAAGTGAAAATAATCCGTAAGTCACTCCGTTCCACTCGTTCACGGATCAGACACGGTGGAATTCTTTCCACTGGGCTATGCAAATTATATATATATATAACAACATACTGCAATAACTTGAAAAGTGCAACTGGAACCATTCATCGAACCCAATGCGTAGTCTGCGCAAATGTTCTTGATGATCTAATCGTCATAAGCAATTCTCGACAAGAATGTCAGTGTATGCTTGCCATCATTTATCAATATTCAGCTCTGGGGCGATACACAGTTCACCCGGAGAAGTCAACTATTCTTATTACTTCAATACTCAACGGAGCTTCAGCGGAATTATCATCATCGCATCTCGGCAAAACCTGTAGTATTGGTATTTTCAATGGCTACACATCTGGGATTGGCACATACTGCCTCTCATGAGTATAAAATTAATGTGCAAGAATGAGTATCCTGTGCTAGAAGGACTATTTACAGTCTAACTGGAACGGGTCTTCATGAGGAAAATGGGTTAGCTATTTCAACATGCTATCACATACGGATACCGAACGTCATCCAAAGACTCTTGTATGGATTGGATGTATTTCTTCTCCACAAACAGCATCAAGACATTGTCGAAAAATTCTTCATTGACACTCATAGAAAGAGTCAGTCAATTCCAGTCAGCACTGCTAAATGTTGTGTCTGTAAAGCACTCGGAGCCAGACCGCTAATGGTCGGAACTTCATGCACGCCATCTCTCGCGATTAGGTAGTATTCTTATGAGCAGCAATGAAGGCATAAAAACTATCCTAGTGCCACAGACAGCATTGAAAGACAAGACTAGCAGGAGCTGGCTAATACATGGTACTAAGCTTCTGGAAAGATATGATCTCACAGCAATAGAGAAACTAATTCTGAATAAAACAGCCGAGGATGCATGGACATCAGCTGTTAGACATACCGCCGATATGTATTGGAACACTATCTTAGCTATGGAATGCAGTTCAACATGTACGCTAATTCATCTGAATGAGTCCATTGGAAACAGTACTTATCAGTTGGGTCTGCCAAAATGATGCCACATATGTTGGAAGAGGATATCTTGTTCAATCCACAGTCAGCAAGTCCAATCCTCCGTCTCTGGTAAGCTGAGTCTGGCTTCACCTTGCCATGGATAATACACTCATCCTCCAGCTTATCATCGACTGCACTACGCTGGTTTCAACTGGGTGTGTAACAAATAACCATGATCCGCATTGTCGCATTCAATGCCTTACCAGAATCACGTATTACGATGTGCACTGTGGTCAGTGCTTTCTATGTCATCAACTTCCACACCAATAACACTAACATGCATCGTGTTTTTTAAATCTACTTTTCATTTTGTAATCTAACATTGTCGCAGTAACAGCAAATAAGTGTGCTTCTAGTCGTTTCCCTATTTGAATTGTATGCATTTAATTGTTTGTTCTATTGATGCTAATTTTTACTGTTAACTACATCATGTGGGTGCTACTATCAAGAGAAGATTAGCTGGACAACAACAACAACAACAACAACGACGACGACGACGACGACGACGACGACGACGACGACAAAACAACAACAACTTGTAAATCTGTACGATGGGATCTTCATTTACCACATGTTTTACAATAAACAACAACTTCTTTCAATTAAATTACATTCAATATAATCTATATGCGTAATATACACTTTCCTTTAATTGAGGTATTGAATAATTCCAGAATAAAATGGTTTAACTATTTGAACGCAAATGGTTGCATTCCAAAGGCCATTTAATATCTAATGTGTATGTGCTGCCCTTGTTAAAATAAATTCGGCTACCTATGGAAGCACAGGTTGATGGCAATCAGTTTTCAAATAGACAAGATTACATGTCGATTTATCTTGAAATTGAGCTTCCGGTATTTCCGTGTTCAAAGAATTAATATCAAGTCGCATGCAGCAATTAGATTCGCTAGTCAGGAAGCTGTCCATATTGCAGGTGGCGTATTCAATCAATCACAAAGGATTAGCTGTCATGGGTGGAACAGCAGAAATTAACTGATTGACACATCATATATACGGCCGGCCCTTGTGAGCTGTTGTCAAAGTTGCTTCAAAATAGTCAACGGCTTATCTGCATGCGTACCTACAGCGTGAAATTGAAATTCTGGGAATTCCATGTTCAAAGTGATAAGTTCTTTACTGATATATTGATAAGGGACGTTTCCAGAGTAATGACGTCATATGCCGTCATAATCAGCTAAGCAACGTGTATGATGACGTCATAATCATTACGTCATAAATGATTATATATGGCACGTCTTTAACTCTTAATAGGCCGACACGGAGTACGAATTTTATGTCTCTGCTATTTTAATAAACATACTGCTGCGTATTTTGAAACTAATTTGCCTGGACGATGTTGCTGCCATAGGCAGCAACAGCGCCCACTCAAATTAGTTTCGAAATATGCAATGTCGTACTTGTATAGTTTTCCCTTATATATAACACAATCAAGAGTTCACCACACAGGACATGAAACTATCCAGGTTATTCATCCGTTATATGACCATAGCCAACTAGGTGATGTGTATGGTGACGCCATAATCAATTACGTCATGAATGATGTAGATAAGTACGCCACTAACACATACTTGGTGCCGGACTAAAGCGTTGTTGTACGAATAGTATGATTTTACTATTAAGAAATATTTTTGTTGAATATTTTGAAACTAATTTGATTGGGCACTGTTGCTGCCATAGGCAGCAACAGGCCCCAGTCAAAGTAATTTCAAATTATTCAACAGCTTACCTATATGTTTTTTGGGGGTAAAGACAGACAGGTGGTTCGAGGACCGCTCGATCCAAACATGAGCTAGGTGTGGGTGGAGCTTAGCTAAACCTGGAAAACTGTAATATAATGCTCTCTCTCTGGATGCGAGTGTGTGTGAGCCCGAAGGGCATATCGATATTTTCTAAATTCGAGCAAACTTGTTCCAGATAAAGTATTAGTTGAACTTGTTTACCGATTGCTTGCTGACATATTCGTGGAGAGGCATTTTATGCCATGGGTCCAGTAATATCGTAGCATCGCTAGCGATACGTCAATGGCCCGAGGCAGGACTATTATTTTAAAGGGACGCTGCTCCTTTCCCTGCATACATAATTTGCTCTGAGATATACAATTTTGACAATGTATTCTTGAACAGAGAAACAGTAATATCTCGCTGTACTCTCTCAGAAGGTTATTTGCATGAAGGGCATTCCCGTGCAGTTGGAGTTGTTTGGCATAGTAGGTCCCGCGTAAGCTTCCTGAATCATAACGCTGATGCAATCGAGAGCAGCGCTGAATGAATTCAGTTAAAAAAAACATGTAACATCGATCAAATGCAAAAAAATGGTCGATCAAGTTAGACAATATACTCTAATATGGCTGACCTGGTTAACAAACAGCAAATGAAGCCACACTATTATTTGAAATAAATGAAAAGGCAGCACGTACCAGCAAGCAAGCCATTTATACTGGAGAAACATCCCCACTGCAATTAGAAATAAGACACCATAGAAATGATGAGCACGCTATCCAAGCAGATTGTAAGCGAACTAATTCAAAACAGGCCATGTCCAAACATATAGCATGGCATGCACATGACGCGGTTATTCTGCTGGCTAAATGAGCACTCACTTTTCTTTCAACATCTGTGATCGTAGCATTCAGGAAAAGTATAATTCTTCCGTATTTTAAAGAACCATTATATTGTCAGACTATCGAATGAACGGTCTCTCAGTCAGGTATCAGTGTAGAGCATCTATAAATGTGCGGTTCCAGCACTGATTTCTGATACACATAATAAGTATGTAAGCCTATTACATCTAGAACGGTATGCCCTACAAAGATGGGGTTGATCGAGATGACCAATATACAAGAGTGTTGCTTAGATGATTTAGCAAACACCAAGCATCAAATAAGCATGCAAGCATTTGAAATATAACCCAAAGTAACACACAACATTTGCATGTTGTCGATCCTATAGTTTGTAAGAGTGGAGGTGATTGCGTGTGCGTATGCGTGTATGTGTTCGTGCGAACGTGCGTGCGTGCGTGCGTGCGTGCGTGCGTGCGTGCGTGCGTGCGTGCGTGCGTGCGCGCATGTGTGCGTGAGCAATCGAGCGAGCGCGTGCGTGCCTGCGTGCGTGTGTGTAGTGGCTATGTTTCGAATAGTAACAATATTTTTAAGCATATAGCGCACATAAAATGAAGACCAAGCGAATTAGTCATTGCATTAATTATATGTGTCTATCAAACGCTGATATCTATTACTAGTCCGTGGGATGGAGAGGCCCATCTGGATAACCCCCCCCCCCCCTACCCCAACTAATTGACGAAAAGATAATTTCTTAACAGCTTTCGATGTCCTCTTTAAGATTATGTATGTTAACATGTGATAAACTGGGACTCAATATAGTTGTTAATGGGTTAATTAGAGTTAAAACCCACATTGAAGCATACCATATTAATGGGTAGGGGTATTAAAAACTGACATATCTTTTGATAGAATTAGTATAGCTTGTTGATCGACCATTCAAAATGTTGCTTATACTACCATGTATGATTGCATATCATTTACATGCACATTTATTTATAATGAGGTCGGTAGAGGTCAAAAGGTCACAAATCTTCGCCACAGCTTAACATCCAGCAACTGTATGTTGCTATCACTGACCAAGCACCAGTAAAGGAACATTCTACTTTTAACAGCTTAAGATTGATTAAAAGGCACAATTTGACAAACATAATGTGTAACGGTGTATTCACTTAATAGACTATTGTTACTATGACAACTGACAGCATAACCCATTTTTGAGAATCGGTGAAAATGCATTCATTGTAAATTAATTAAGTACATTTTGATAGAATCGTTGTAGATTGGTGATAGACTCCTCAAAGTGTTGCTTATAATATTGTCTGCGATTGCATATGGTTTCCATGTAAATCAGTTTCATAATGAGGTCAGTAGAGGTCAAAAGGTCACAAATCTTTGCCACAGCTTAAAACGTACCCACTATATATTGCTATCACAGACCAAGCACCGGTAAAGGCACATTCTGGTTTTAACAGCTTAAGATTGATTAAAAGCCGCCATCTGGCAAATGTAATGAGTAAACATTTACCCATTTAATAGAATATTGTTACTATGCCAACTGACAATATAGCCAATTTCTGGGAATCGATGACAAATGCAATCATTGTAAACTAAACTTGAAATGAACTTACCATTGAATCGAAATTGTGTGGAACAATAAAAGAGCATTCTAAATGTTTTTATTGTTGCTTGTTTTACCAATGGACTATAAATCCACTAACTATATTTGAACTCCTCGTAATTCGTCACTGTCACTATCATCTGCCGAGTCTTCTTCATGTTTGCTATCTTCCCCAGTGGAACTGTATTTCCTGCTCATTCTCTTCCTTTTCACATTCCTTCTCTAAAATAGCAGCCAACATAGATGGCAGTATCTCACCATCACACCACTTGGCTCGAGTCTCTGTTCACTCCATACAGTTCAGCCATTATTTGCAGCAGGTTCAAGGATGTATGGCTTTGGTACGTGGGATCACATCCACATAGCTATCTGATAGTTAACCCTCTTTATGTGCTCGCTGAGGCAAACTCTCGGGGGAGGTAAGGTGGATAAGTCAACAGTTGTCTTGGTATTGATCTTTTTCTCTGCTTCACAACACTTTGCCATTAACATTGAGAAACGAAGTGTGCCAACATTTGTTATGGGAGTGAGCTTGTATATTCGGCAGGCCAAATCCTCTTAATTGAAGAAAGAGATCATCTGTGATGCCCCATGATTCACTAATGGTCTGAAAAGCCTCCTGATATCTTCGTTGCTTCTGTAGGAGTCTGATGGACTTTACTTTGCCTATTCCTGTGAATGCACTCGTGTTATCACATTTGTTGAAGGCGTGAAGACCCACAAGGGCAGAACAGTAAAGCGGTGTAAACTTCTTAGCAAATTTTGAAATGTCTACCAGCGTTCAATTATTTTCAGACCCAGTATCAAAGAATATGTTTGTATTCATGATTTGGGCATAGTACCGGAGAATGATAAATACATCGCTAGGTGGACTTCTGATATGCAAAAACTCACAGCTCTCTTTTGTTGCATAAGCACAATCGAGAATAACCCTTGTGTCCAGTTCTTCTTGGTCATATTGTATGGCTTGTATCTCTGAAATCAGCACTGTGTTGCCATCAGTAGATGTTAATTAGTAAGCCTTGGTGTATTAAGTAGTTCTGGACTAAATCACTTCCCCAGCCTTTCAGCGTCAGTTGCACTAGTTGTTGTTTGTTTTCGTTATTACTGAGGAATTCCTTCCAATTGTCAGGTCTCTTTGTATTTTCATCCTTATTTATACGTTTCTCTCCAGAACCTATGCGTGTCCTTTCCATTGAGTTGATAGACTTTTCCTTGTACATGTCCGTACTGAATATTCCATTGGATTTCTCTACTGTAGCAATATCAAACAATTTCTGGCTTATCTGCTTACATGTTTCTGGCACCTCTTTCATACAATAGAAAGTGGTGTTTTCATTTTCAATGTTCAGTGTTTTGTGATCAGATGCTGTGTCTGCATTTGCTATTCCCTTGGTATTATTGAATCACTTTACTTTTGTCTGTTTTCAACAGGTACCCGTCAGCTGTGCCAATTGTTGATGGTACCCGCATACGTGGATAATGTAACAGTTCTGCAATAGCAAAGTTCTCTGGCTTATTCTGTTATAATACCAATAACTGGTAGGCAATATGTCCTTGTTGTCTTATTCTATTTCACGATTCTTTGAAGTTTTCCCAGGTGCACTCTTCGTCGTGTTAGAAAACGTTTTCAATTTGTGCCTTTCTATTGGTTCAAATAAATCTGTATTCCTTTCAAGTCTCTCTGTTATAAAAAGTCTCTTTGGCCAGTTTCCCAATTGACTCGGCAGCCATGATATCAATTTGGATATGGGTCGGTGCAGGAGCACCAGCCCCAATACGAACAGCTTCTCATTATAATCGAGACTGAAAGGATTCATTAAGTTTATATTGACTCCATTACATTTACAGTGGCTGCCACACTGTTGCGTACCTGTGAAGGACAGACATCCCAATGTCTATTGTTCCTGTCTGTCTCGTCTGTCATATCTGCCATTTAGAACATTGTTCCCACATATCTTGCTCGTTCATGTACCATCTTTCGCCAGCGTCGATGTGCATCATAGTTATTCAAGATAAAAGATACGCCAGCCATGCTTCCTCCTGCTCATGCATGCGATTTTGAGTGCTTCAAAAATGTTTCCTCTATTATTTTGTATAGGGCCCACACATTTCCACGCAACGCGGATCTTGCAAAACTTATAGCACCTAGCTTAATCAGCTCCGTTGCTCCAGGGTGTGATTCTTCTCTGCTTGCCAAGAAAACAGAAAAGCAGGTAAGATACCTTGCATAATTCTGCCAATCAAAACTAAAGAACAGAGCAGCCATTCGATTGAGACATGTCCCATGCAAATAGTAATTGCTTGTCTTAACTGCATTTAGGAGAGACAACAGCAACCAAACATGGTCGCTGTAAGACAACCAAAACTGGCCAGTCTTACCTAATTAGCCATTGCTAACTCGCAGTCGCAAGTCTGAGTAGGAATTTAGATATGAATGAAATGCTGTATCATTCGATAATAGTTCGAACTTCTCTTTGGTTCTTACTTCCAATAATGTGGTTACTGTTACCAATGAAATTATAGGCAAATTCTCTAATAATCAGACCCTTTCGTAGAATGGTATCTGTAGAGTAGTACTCGTGTAATGCCTTCAGCCATTGCTTTGTGGCAGTAGACTGCCCGACTATAATTCGTGGCAGATGCCACACCTGTAATAGATCCGGTAGACATTCGGCCAGATTCTAGTAGAATCTCAGTGAATCCAGATCCACTCCTCTTCTTTCCTATATGATTTTCACATAGGCGCATGCCAAATGAAAAGTACCAATCATAACTATGTGATTCTTGTAGCAGTCTGGGCTTTTCCATATGGTAGGATAAGCTTTCATACACATGCCTAGAGCAAAGGGCGTTATGGCATTTGTCTGCACAACATCTTCCGATGCCTTTTTGGGCATTCTTAGACGCTCTTTTACAGTGGCATATTCTGTTATTGATCAAGTGATTTCTAATTACATCTTACGTATTTGACTTTTTTACTCATGATTTGTTGCTTGGTTTGCATATAACATCCATCTATATGTAAAGCAATTACTTTACACAATTTCGATTCGATGATATGCTCATTTCAAGTTTAGTTTAGATGATTGCATTTTTCATCGATTCTTAAACATTAACTATACTGTCAGTTGTCATAGTAACAATATTCTATTAAATGAATAAACCTTTACACATTATATTTGCCAAATGGTGCCTTTTAATCAATCTTACGCTGTTAAGACTAGAACGTGGCTTTACCGGTGCTTGGTCAGTGATAGCAACATATAATTGGTAGATTTTAAGCTGTGGTGACGATTCGTGACCTTTTGACCTCTGCCGACTTTATTATGAAACTGATTTGCGTAGAAACCATATGCAATCGTAGACGATACTATAAGCAACATTTTGAGTGGTTGATCACCAATCTATACAGATTCTATCAAAATCTACTTAATTAGTTTTCAATGAATGCATTGTTCATCGATTCTCAAAAAATTGGCTATGCTGTCAGTTGTCATAGTAAAATATTCCATTAATTAAGTAAACATGTATATATTATATTTGGCAAATGGTGCCTTTTAATCAATCTTAAGCTGTTACAACTAGAATGTTCCTTTACGGGTGCTTGGTCAGTGATAGCAAAATGTATTGAGTAGAGTTTAAGCTGCGGCGAAGATGTGTGACATTTTGCCCTCTGCCGACCTCAGTACAAAGAATTATTTGAATATAAACCATATGCAATCATAGACGCTATTATAAGCAACATTTCGAGTGGTCGATCACCACTCTACAATGATTCTATCAAAAGATATATTAGTTTTTATTACCCGTACCACGTAATATGGCCTGCTTCACTGTCGGTATTAACTCTAATATAACCCATCACAAACCATACTGAGTCCCAGTTTATCACATGTTAAGCTAACATACATAATCTTAAAGAGGACATCGAAAGCTGTTAGAAAAATATAGTTTCGTCAATTAGTTTGGGAGGGGGATATCCAGGTGGCCCCTCCAGCCCACTGACTATACAAGTGAGCTCCCAATAACCTTCTAAAAACATTGGCTAAGCGACACGAATAGGAAGGGCATCATCAATATATAAATTACAACCTGGCAGCAATGTACAATAGATACTCTACATGTCAGACCCACATACTATGGACGCCGTCAAGATGAATTCCTGCTTAATTGTGCTCTCCATTGCTCAGCATATGTCCTGCTAAGATATTAGTTTCCAGGACATATTGTTGAGTTGATGTTCACCAGAAGTTATTTTCCCAATCTGTTTCTGGTTGAAATTAATCCTGGCTATCCGCAGTATGCATCTTTGCGTACTTCCTCCTGCCTGGTGGCTAGCAGGGGACTACAGTGAATGGAATACCTTTAACACTGATTGAGCTAACTTACATTCAGAAGCCACAGTTATCCATGGTTGACTTGCCTAATTACAGTATAGACGTCATTCTCGTTTCTTTAATAATGCACATATAGGAGCCATACTTTTATATTCCCGGAGAAATGTAGGCTGAGTGGTTTCATTTACTTTGCAATCACATTCCTCTCTGGCGCTGTCTCTCCTCTAAAAGTAAATTCTCTCTCATCTCCTCGTGATGAGCTGAACTAATGTTCTTATAACATGACAGGAAGACCTGTGTACAATTGAGGGCCTGTGGTAAGCCATTCATTTATTTACGAGTCAATATCTTTCCTCTATCTTGCTCCTGGTTAAAATACGTCTACTCTCCTCGTAAACATGTATGGCCGCTTTTCTCGCCAGAGATCCAAAAATGGCAGCCTCCAGTCATTCCAAATGCTTCTTCTGTGACGCAGAAACGTTCCCGGATGTTCCATCCAATAATACCGTAACTGTTATTAGTTCTCACAAGACCACCTGAAACGCATGGGCTCTTAAGAATTCCTACTGCAGTCATGTAATTGCAGTTTAAATTGGATTCATACATTCTCAATTTCTGATATCCGGCTATATACTCTACATTTCTACAGTGACCCCGCAGATCCTTCCAGAGCACTTTGTATCCTCGCATGCATCAGGTTAAGTGATGTTTCTTGTAAACAGGTGCAGGAGAGCAGACGAGTCTTTAATTCTGAGATCACATGTACACACCTGCCGGGCGATTGATTTCCAGTTGCACAGTAGGAAACGGTACACTGTTTAGAAATTGTTCCATTGTTTTCTTCATCACTTCGTAAGTGTAACTCCATCGGGATTCACCTTGTGAACACCCATCTGCACTACTTTACTGTTTTTGTACTGTCTTTCGGGTCGTAAAGCCTGATTATTGTACCAGATTCTAATGCTTAGCTTACAATGCGGTGCATAACAGCTATGGCCGGTAATGTTCCTTTGATACGAAATGCATATATGTCCAGTGTTGATTCTTTCTTGTACTACAACAGCAGCAACTAGGCTTACCCTAGACCCCTTGACTGTCTTCATCTCATCTGAAGCTCTGACATCTTTATGTGACCGCAGAACACTGAACCAGCTTGTGTACCTCAGTGTATAAATTTATGGCATACATGTTCAGGAACATACAGTTGGCATCAGCTACACTGCATACACGAATGTCTCGGCTCTGGCTGGTATTCGTATTTCCTGGATAGATATGCATATTATTCACTTCAATTTAGAGCTGCCGTTAAATGCTTCTATATCGGTGAAGCATTGGTGTTCGAACTCAAATGGGCTGCGTTTTCATTCCATCCACTGAGGTTTGAGAATTGCCAAGGAGCATTTAATTCTATCACAGAATGTCTAGATGTGGATGTCGTGTTCCTGCTTTACTAAAGATCTAAATCGACCTCTTCAAGAACATAAAATTATTTCAAGACTCCATGTTCAAATATTAACATATTTTACTAAGATTATAAAACATCGCAAACTGCAAGTGTTTAACCCTTAATAATTGCATTGAGTAGTGATACTGTACAGTATAAGTGACGCTAGTATCATAATGAAAGGTTCTATTTCCACAATGTAAGGGTAATCATATTGAATATTACTATGATATTCTACATCCCAAATGGATGTATTCCTATACGTCACAAGATAATATTTTAAGAGATATTGAATAGGGTGATCTTCCGTTGCATTTACCTTATTGCACTTGCTAAGTAGCAGATGCTATTGACGTGTCATTCTCACGCGTTGGTGACACTTTAGTTGTTCTAATCCTTCTTGCTCATATGCATGCTCTACGAAACTGCCATCTTTATAGCATTCTTACATATCGGTAACTTACGGCCTTCCTCAGTAGTGGAGGTAGGGAATATCTTTCCTGCATATGGTATTTTTGCTTGCGCCACTGTGACAATTTTTACGACGTGGGTAATAAACTGGAGGAAGATATAGGTCCAGCGGATCCCGTGGATGGCAATCAGAACAAGGACTGCTAGATGTTCTTCTCGAATTGTGAAGTCATGTTCAGAGAGATCACTCTGCACGACTGACCATTGTCTTGTGTATGTATCAGATTTGAAGAGCTTACACCGAGGTTCTCCATGATTTTTAAATGGTCGGAAAAAGATGAATGGAATTCATTTACGCCAATTTTGTTTTCTGCTACAAGCTCATAACCACATATTCGATTTATGTCATACGGATATTTGCCAATATCGGTTAGTGCATAGTCAGGCTGACCATAGTATATGGCGAATGTCCGCCCATATGTTTCATAAATATTTGTAACAATGCATCCTGTTTCCACACATTTGAAAGTAGCAAATTAACCGAAATAGCTATGGCAACTAACAGCATCGTTTAGGCACATAGCCTAATACTTAAGTGAATTACTGGTACCACGTAGGAGAACATACTATGCAGTTTAAAAATCTTCATTAAAATGGTTTCATAAAATTCCCTGCATGCAATCACTCTGATTCCATCCATCAACATACTCGTCATGCATTATATGCGACCAATCATACAGGCACTATATGATATTCCCATTCACGACTGCACATATGATTTAGCTCTATGCGTACTATCTTAACGCGATACCAATCTCATCTTAGCTGAGCGATTGCCCTGATGAACTATGCCATGCATATCCTTGGCCTGTGCCGCAGCTATGTATATTCTAACATCGTGTGCAGTGAAATTACGTTTATAAACCTGAACAGCTAATTGCCATGGTTATCTTTACATTACATTGCCAGAACAGAGATGGCCGCTCTATGGCAAACTGTAGACTAGGAAGTTTCTGATCGGTTAAAGAGTGCAGCATTGCAGCCATCATATGTCAATATGTAGCTACTAAACCCTACATATGTTACTTTTCGGCGTGATAAACAGTTACACTGTCATGTGTAGGCTATGCGCTACACATTCTATCATCTGAATGCTTGGTTTAAGATGAGGCGAATTTTAATTAGTTAATGACTCGCATAAGCTAATTTGGGCTAGCCCATATTTCTGCGCATGGCAAATCATCTTAGTAGTCTGGTATTTATGAGATGCTGATGGATGTCATTTTATGTGCAACATCATCGGAGTATTCATCTGGGTAAACCATGTTTTGCCATGGCAAACCCAGGAATATTTTCGCATTAATGCCGTAATATGTACACCCAGTGCCACTGAAACGCATGTTGTGTTCATGGATGTCTTAGCGGCACCTGTTGAACACATCCCTGCTAACGCAGCTTACAGGACCGGTACCTACGTGGTCAATAATTGACCCGGTGTTGGTCAACTACCAGTGCAGATAGTTGTATTACCAGGTATGGCATAATGGCATGCATACAAATTCTGATCAATCATCCGAATGATCCATGCTTCGACATTGATCTCGGCGGCGATTGCACCATTTGGACCCGGTGTTTTACCCATTCAGATCAAATTAGCCTGCTATTGAGTGTCTTGTCGCAGCTAAGCTAGTAAAGAAGCACATATCATGTAGTCAACCGAACGTTTAGTCACTTGGTGAATGAATCGCCGAAATTACAGAATGCAACTCCTCTCGTTCTGAAGTTCGGTTTAAAAGGTGATAAAACAGTTTGACACGTTCGATGTGTGCTTGCGTGCGTGCGTGCGTGCGTGCTTGCGTGCGTGCGTGCGTGCGTGCGTGCGTGCGTGCGTGCGTACATGCGTGCGTGCGCGTGCGTGCGTGTGTGTGTCTGCCGTATGGTTGTGTCGATACGAGCGATTTTAGGCAATGCTGTTGGCAATGACATCTAAATGGCCAGCCAGTGAAGAAGGCACAGGTTGGCATCTATTTACTAGACATCCCTCAAGTGCAAGAATCTCGGGTATGAAATGGCCAACATCCAGCAATTTAAGGCTCAACTGCAACTCTTATGAACCGCCAACTGCTGAGAACAGTCAGGCCTTGAAAGAGAGGGTCATGCATTTAATTGGAATACGTTAGCTCTGGAAGTGTTGGTAGCTTCCCTTTGTGTTCCCGGTGTATTGAATATACAATGCCACCATTTCGCTATCTGTCCCTGCCATGAGTATTAACATGATTTAAAGAGGCAACGCTCACAGTTGGCACTCCGACACCACACCCAACCCACCGAGTGTGCAATAAAACATTTCGTTTATAACAAATATCATCTTGCGAACTATATGCATTCATTGTTCAAACATGTATCATTACTTCTTGTATTGGGTAGTAGCTTAATACAGAATTATCAATCTTAATTGGCCAATCAATGGATCGACCGAGCGACCGACAGACCGACCGACCGACCGACCGACCGACCGACCGACCGACCGACCTATCGACCGACCGACCTACCGACCTACCGACCGACCGACCGACCGACCGACCGACCGACGGACCGACCGACCGACCGACCGACCGACCGACCGACCGACCGACCGACCGACAGACCGACCGACAGACCGACCGACCGATCGATCGATGGATCGATCAATCAATCAACCAATCAACTAAGCAAACAACCAATCAGTCAGTCAGTCAGTTGATCAGTCAGTCAATCAGTCATAAAAGCATTTTCCCTGCTGACAGGTTTTGTGTATTCAGTAATCGAACGTGGGGACACGGTTGCACATGGAGTCGTCGAGAGGTGTGATGCATTTGGGTTAGAAGCCCAATGGTCAAGACCAGGATTACCAGATTTAAATGACTATTTTGGAAGCCATGTGCCTGAAGAACGCATTTGCCAATAATCATTGTTATACTGGAGATATCTGTATCATAATTGGGGGAATGTTGCAAGCGGTGCTCCAAAGATGTCGAACACATTATGTGTTAATAGTCCAGGAGCTAAAGCTAGGTCATAAGGCTATATTTTATGTATGTATACTAACTCCATCATAGAATCTGTATATCCAGCTGTACCACTGTTGACAAAGCACCCAGGTAATGGTGGTTGGAATGAGACAGATGGATGTGGTGGTAATCGGTGCGGAAAAACAAATTAAAATGAATACTACACCTCACATCGCTCTCATTGTCATTGTCTACATATAATTCAAATTATGCCTGTAACACTTGTTCCGGGGTAATTTTGTAATTTGACATCACAAGTAAACTGAAAACTGAAAGTTTAATTCACTCATTTTCTCAAATACAAATCTTTTTTTGAAAAGCAAATAAGAATGCAAGTGGCATTTTATGAATTTGTATTCATGAGAAAGGTTGTTAATACATGCCTAGTATTGATTTAATATATATGCACACACACTAATTACATTTGCGAAATAATTACAAGCGCTATATAACTAGCAATTAAGCAAATATGGACAGTGATAGTTGTGACGAGGAAGTAGCGTTTCATCTTCTCCCAGCAAAGCGTATCAAAACGACGCAATGGACTCGCTGTATTATTTGTCAAGCACATAGTAGCGAAACTGTTAGCAATGCCACTGAAGATGGCATCTCAAAGTTCATAGACGCTTTCCAACACCGGGAGGATGACGTTTATGAAAGACTTAGCTCAAATATTGATCAATTAAAACAACTGGATATCGTGTGGCATAGAAACTGTTATGCTAAATACACAAGCAAGCACACTATTAACTTTGCGAAAAGACGATCCATGACACCACCAACTCCTTTGCCTCTTGATAAACAAAGTCCAGAAGAATCGACAAGTTTGGCTAGAGCAGCAAGATCGAGATCATCCCCGATAAACTGGGCAATGTGTATGTTTTGCCAAGAGAAAACTCACAAGAAAGTCAAGAAAGTATTCTCAGTTTCTACATTTTCCGCATGCCAAAACATACAAATTGCAGCAGAGAAAATGGCCGATACAGAAATGCTTACCAATATAAGAGGCGTAGATTTAATCGCTTCAGAAGCCAAATATCATGAAATATGCCGGCACAGTATGTATCAATGCGCAATGTGATGTATAAATCATACCAAGAAACTGTGAATGAGGATTCGTTCTCCCAATCATTCTCGGAGCTGGTAGCAGAGATAGAGTCTGCACTTGTATCAGGAAAAGCTTACAGCATGACATATTTGTTGAGTCGATTCAAGTTTTATCTAAAGAATAATGGTGTGACTGCTGACAACTACCGCTCCCAAAGACTGAAAAGCCGATTACAAAACTACTTTCAGGATTCAATCGTTTTTCACCAGCAGCTAAACCCTTCCAAACCCGAGCTTGTTTATTCCAGTGATATATCTTTAGAAGATGTTATTAATGCAGCTGCCAATGCAGCTGGTGGTAGATCAGCGTATACTGATAGGCCACATGGCTCAACTGATACTACTAGCAATGATGTTCACACGTTGTTCCACGCAGCGCAGATTTTGAAGGGAGATTTGGAGGCTTGTGAGGGGATCACCATTAAACCAGTTGATGTTGACAATCTGACACTCGCAAAGGCAAAGGAAATTATTCCCCAAAGCCTCTGCTGGCTGCTGCGGTGGGTTACCACGAATGCAGATTTAGCACCAGAGCAGTTTGGTAATGTTAGATCAGAATGTGCTAATGAAGGTGATGAGAGGCATGTAATGATGATATGCCAAAACACATAAGCCTCGCTATGACAATGAGGCATCTTACAGGTTCCAAACAAGTTGTCACCATTCTGAATCGTATGGGTCATAGCGTTTCCTATGATGATATTGAGGTAGTTGACACTAGTATGGCGCTTGAAGTATAAGCTCAATCAACACGGTATGGAGTTGTAATACCAACAAACATTGTTCCAAACTCGTTCGTTCAAGTAGCAGCTGATAACAATGATATACTTGAAGAAACCTTAGACGATAAACAGACAACTCACTCAACGACAATGGTGATGTTCCAACGAATGCAATTTGGCCCAAGCCCAGAGCGTGTCATACATGCTGAACACTCAGTCAGGAGAAGGGCTTTGACAGCACCAGGTACTGAAAACAGAATTCTTGAGTGTGGGGTCTTTGGTAGAAGACCAGTTGTGACCGCGTTCATAGATACTGTCAAGAAGGATTGGTACCAATGTGATAGCTCAATCCAGGAACAGGCATTAGTCATGGATCTTGCATGGGCCACCGTTCGAATGTGTCCAATAAAATTGTTTGCGGTAGATCTTGTACCGATGATGACCACAGAAACACAAACAGTCCCTAGTGGGAGTGGATTTAATGCACTTGTATCATGTGCTAACGCACCTTTTACACAAATCGGTTACTGTCCAATGATTTCCGGATCACCAACTGAATTCAATACGGTGTATACGGTCATGAAACAAGTTCAAAGAATGATGACAACACTAGGACAGAATGACTCGGTCATTACATTCGACTTGGCCATATATGTCAAGGCAAAGGGGATACAGTGGCGATATAAAGAAGAGTTTAGTGATACAATTGTCGAAGATGACTCTGGCACGGATGAGTAACATTCTCTCATTTGCTCACGTGATAAATATGTCCTGCCAGCTTGTGTAGACATGCACTGCATGCCAGTTAAAAGTTTAATTACGAAAAATGTAGAAAACATGGGCATTGTTGTAGCTAAGGTATTGCTAGTCACAAGAAGACCTAAGTGCCCCAATATGTACAAAGCAACATACGGTAGTCTTAAACGAGGTTGATTATGTATAAATCTGCGATATACGATCACTCCTTTCCATTTTGGTTAAGATTGTATTGATATAACATGCGCTTAAGTTTGTGAACAATTTACCATTGTGAAAATTGTCTGAAAACTACATTCAACACCTATTGTAAATGGGCTTCTCACGGGTTAGTGATACCACAATTTTCTTGTACAACACGGCTCAGAATATACCCAAGACATTGGTCTAGCATAATATAGAGACAAACCTTCTGAATACTGGGTGTGCTACGAAACCATTCTTCTAGACCCCTTTTGAAAATTGGCTCCCGGACTATAAAGATAAAAGACAATGCATGGTAACACAAGTAAAATGAATATTTTGCAAAACAGCTGCCTGAAAGACACATGCTCAATATCGCTGGTTCTCCTGGAGAGATATTGACGAGTGGAAGGTTATTCGATGGGTAGCGAATCTCTATCCCAATATTGATTTCAAACGGTCAAATATCAAGGTCGCAGCGACAATGCAGTTCAAGCCAATGGACTTGACAAATTAATTTCAACACGAGGCAGGCGCATCATTTACTAAATGGGAAGTAAAACGATTGAGGTGATTGCTGCCATAGGCAGTCAAATTAGTGTCACCGTATTCAACAGCTTACATGTACAGTTTTCTGGAAATTGATAGTCAGGAAGGGCAGAGATCGATCGACCCCAACACGAACGAGGTGTGGATGGAGCTTAGTTAGAGATGGGCATGGCATAGCTAAACATGGAAAGTTTCAATAATTCTGCCCATGAGACCAGCTACTGAAATTAGACAAGAGTCGCAATGTTACAGAGGTCTCCAATTATGTGTTAGATTAGGGAGGCTCAAAGAGCTGGGTTTTCTCCATTCTCCGTTAATCGTGCATTCTCCAAATAATTATGATAGGTGAGGTTGTTGAGAAACCGTGTTCAGCATTATAGGTGATGATAATTCTTTAATTTAATCAAGCGTATGTCAACCGTGTATCTAATATATCAATTATCATATCACAGAGTAAATACTGGCAATGGCGAGTGGTATGTCTGCCAATTCACCTTTCCAGAGTACCCACCCATTATATGACGTCATAATGAACTGCGGGGTGTGTACAATGACATCATAATGAATGACGTCATGAATGGCGCTGATAAGTATGTCACGAACGCATATTTGATGACGGTCTATGGGCTGTTGTACAAATTGTTTGCTTTACTATTTAAAAAATATTCTGTTGAATATTTTGAAACTAATTTGACTGGGCGCTGTTGCTGCCTATGGCAGCAACAGCACCCAGTCTAATTAGTTACAAAATATTCAACAGCTTCCCTGTATAGTTTTCAGGAAATTGATAGCTAGGGCATTCGGGGATAGATCAATCCAAACACGGCGAGGTGTGGGTGGAGCTTAGCTAGTGATGGGCGGGGCATAGCTAAAAATGGAAAGGTCCATTGTAACGCTGTTATATAACTCGTCATTGAACTGCGTTGCAAAAATGTTTTGACTGACCCATATTTGGCAATATATGGCCACTGATGAATTACCGAAGAAGCAGGACACAACTTGTATCAATAATGTGGACTTTGTATATATCAACATAAAAATAGTAGCATTCATTAAATGAGCATGGTGTGTATGGTAGATTGGCGATTCGATCTATCACTCAAATATGACAGCATAATCAAATAGGTTACAGGTTAGCTGAGTTCACAATCAATATTACGGAGCTCCAAACCGAAAGTTGAAAGGTGTGCAACGAAAGTGTACGAATTATGTGTGTTTGATAAATGTACAATTAGTAAAGCTGAATAATCTCTAAGTAATTTTACCGAGATCTGTTTTACCATTTGCAGCAACATCCCACATTCAATTTAATTTTAAAATACATTTATATTTACCTTAGTTTAGACTCCGGGAGTTCAGGTTTCAATGTTTCAAATATATGGAGGAATCCAGTTTTAACTATACCCTGCCCGTTTTTACATAAGCTCCACCCACATTTTGCACATGCTGGGATCGATCTATCGCTGACCTCCCTGACCTCTTTGACTGTCACGTTCCAGAGAAAACTACAAGTAAGCCTACGACAGCAACAGCACCAAGTCTAATTAGTTTCAAAATATCCACCAATATGTGTATTAAATGGCAAATACATACAATTCATACAACAACGCGTAGCCCGTTATCAATTAACCGTTTCTGGTGAACTTACCTACGCCAGGCATGGCGTAATAGAGTATGACGCCATCATAATAATGATATGTGTGTAAATAAAACATTCATTTATTTATTCAATCATTCATGTATTCATTTATTTAATCACATAGTTGTTTATGACGTCATATCTTTGATGGATAAACTGGACTCACCCATTCCAATATGTGCACAAAGTGGGATGATATTACCTATAAATTAGCAGGGCATAGCTATAACTGGAATGTGTCGATGATATAAAAATAATAAGAGCGAAAGATAGAGAGATTGATAGCTAGAAAGATTGATAGCGGTAAAACGTGGACAGAACTCTAAGATATTTGTTGTTTGAATTCTGGAGATAACAAATCAATTTGGTATAGTGAAAGCGCTGCTGGTTTACAACCAAGTGTTAGTTGACTAGCATGCGCATAATATGCGCCGGGAGTTGAACATTGATTCTCTGTAACGTTTTCCCTGTCGCACTGGATGCGTGTGTATGTGAAGCGGAAGGTCATACTGATATTTACGAAATTCGAACAAACTAATTCCAGACACGAATCTTGAGTTGATCTCATCTTCTATGTGGACGGCGTCATATTCTTGGTGAGTCGTTTTATGCCATGGGTCGAGTGATATCGTAGCATCGCTAGCCATACATCAATGACCCGAGGCATGCCCATAATCAGTAATATCATGTTAAACACACGCCACTCCTTGCTCTCAGTATGCAATTTTCTCAGAGATATGCACTTTTTGTAATGCATTGCTGGAGAGCGAGACATTAATAACTGGCTGTACGCTCCCAGAAGGTGATACATGATCAGATTTCGGAAATCTCCGGTTTCTAAACATTTAGGCAGAGTTCAATACCACTTTTTAAAGTCCAATAACACTTTTTATTGGAAGGTCACGTGGTAATAATGTAGCCATTCCATTTCACTAATAACGAAAGCAGTGAGCTTACGTCTGGATAAATGCGATTTAAAAATTCTAGCGACCGATAATTCATTGTGATATCATAGTAACTATGTGCTTGTTTGTATTTTCCCCAAATAACGAGGAGCACCGCGATACGTCCGTACACATTTTGTAAAATCATTGGAGTGGTGCAACTATTTAATGGTGTAGGCCCCGGTAAAAGACGCACCAATGTTGGTGGGCATCACTGACAATGCGCGTACATATTGTTGTGAATATCGTGGACTGGATTTACCAGAATTCCCCCTCCCCACCCCACCACACCCCTCCCTAAAAGCGTGATGAAAAATTAGCCTCAAATATACTATGCATGGGCATATCATACGTATTTAGGACATTTCGGCCATATACAAATTCGTCCTATTTATTTAAGTAATAAATCGTGTCTGTGTTCGCTTATAGGCAACGCCTATTTTCCTATTAGCGAAAGAAATGAGCGTATATAGATGGCATGTATATACGTGTACTGCGGAAAAATCTACAGTAAATGAGACAGGGAACCAGACTAAAATACATATACCATGTGACTGCTAAAGCTTCGTTTCCAGTCGCGAGCTTTTTTTAGTTCCGTTTCGGCTTATGATATAGCTTTTGTTGTTTCTTCATGGGCCGCCATTGCATTATGGGATATGGTTCTTCATTATGCGTATGCTCCCCTAGTTGTTTTAGGACAACCTACTGCGCTTTTTCAATGTCCACAATTTTGTTGATATTATTATCACGAAATA
>CM067366.1:49185052-49192552 GCA_034401795.1 Chaetoderma sp. LZ-2023a | reverse complement strand
ACATTATGCTTCTTAAAGCGGCATATAAAAGCACATGTCGCTACTCTGAAATATGTCTATTTGCAGACCATGAGTATGCCATTTCAGAGATTTTATCAATGGAATGACTGGCTCGGCAATCGAGCCAGTCATTGCAGTGGTAAGATCTGAGAAATTACACACTTTTGCTCTGCAAGATAACATTTTCTATAAGGAAATCAGTCAAATAATATATAGATCGATTCTTTGGGCAAAAATTACCATTATGCTTCCTAATCTTGAAATATGTCTATTTTTATTATCAGCGGATCTAGATTACAGATATTTAAACATCAATTCTTTGTGGAGCTATTTACCTTCTATGTTCTAAACCTACCTAGAAAGGCATCTATTTAATTTAATTAAACTATGTACAGGATAAACAGCTAATTACAATTTGTACAACAAAAGCAACAGTGGAGAATAAATTATTAAAATCAGTTCGTGAAGGTATGTGATATTTACATTATGCTTCTTAAAGCGGCATATAAAGCACATGTCGCTACTCTGAAATATGTCTATTTGCAGACCATGAGTATGCCATTTCAGAGATTTTACCGACGGAATGACTGGCTCGGCAATCGAGCCAATCATTGCAGCGGTAAGATCTCATAAATTACACACTAATGCTCTGCAAGATAACATTTTCTATGAGGAAATCAGTCAAATTGTTAAGATCGATTCTTTGGGCAAATATTACCATTATGCTTCCTAATCTTGAAATATGTCCATTGGCAGACCACGCGAGTGCGACTTTTGCAATCTTACCACTGAAATGACTGACACTCTCTAGTCTAGCCATTAATTTCAGCGGTAAAATCTTAAAAATCGCACTCTATTGATCGGCAAATTTACATTAGGGTTTTCATCTTTGGTTCTTATTCTTTCAGATTATTTAGTGTCTAATGAATTAAAGACGCATGGGCAACTCTTACTCTTGAAAATGCGTCTTGGAGAGTAAAAAAAAATCAGTAGTCATACGTTTCCAATAAACATAGTAGGCCTACGTACGTGCCTACTCAAACAGAGGCCTATATACATGCATGAACGCGCGCGCGCGCGCACGCGCGCACGCGCGCAGAGAACTTACATACGAGGATATTTACACATACACCCCTGTTCTTACAAAGGCACTTTTCTTGATCAATTCGCTTTTAAATGAGCATAGATGTTATTTTTGAAGGACGCAAGGGATGGTGACTGTGTAATGATTGTTGGTAGTGTATTCCACATTTGGGATGTCATATATATGTAGCTGTTCTTGCCATAATCTGTTCGGATTTTAGGAGGTCTTAAGTGACCATAAGTTTTAGATCGTAAGTTTCGTTTGTGGGCTTCATCTATGGGTGTAAACATATCCGTAATATAGCTAGGTGTAAGATTGTTAAGGGCTTTGTATGTCATGATGTTTGTTTTCATGGTCATTCTTTCACCTATGGTTGTCCATTTTAACGTGTCATATAACGGTTTAGACGGAGTTCTGTGTGGGACGTCCAAGATAATCCTTGCTGCGCGTTTCTGTAATTTTTCTAGTTTACCTATCAATGCCGTATTGCCTACATAATACACTAAGCAGCAATAATCTACATGAGACAGTATATATGATTTGTAGAATAAATTACGCTCATCGATATTCATGTATTGTTTGTTTTTCTTCAACATATAAATAAGGGAAGCTATTTTGCTGCATATTTTGCTTACATGTGGTTGCCATGATAGATTATCATTAATATGTAAACCTAAAAGTTTTGCATCGTTTACTATGCCTAGCTCACCGTCACCTATTGGAATTCTAATTTCTGATGTATTAATTTGGTTTAGTTTACGAGTTGTGCTTATCATTAACAATTTAGTTTTATCTGCATTTAAAATCATTTTGTTATTTTGACACCAGTTTTGTACTGATGTCATATCACCAGTCAGATGTTCGACTACCTTTGGCACATTGTCAAAGCTACAATGCATGGTTGAATCGTCACAGTACATATCAATGTTACTGTTTATATCCATATAAAGGTCATTAACATAAATAATAAATAACAGAGGTCCTAATACTGAACCCTGGGGGACACCTACTGTTATCGGTGACATACTCGAAATCTTGTCAGAAATTGACACATACTGTTGTCTGTCTTCTAAATATGATGAGAACCATTTTAGCGAAAGAGGGTCAAATTTGTATATGCCTAATTTATGCAGGAGTATATCATGGTTAACAAGGTCAAAGGCCTTCCTAAAATCTATCATGATAGCTCCTACAAAATCGCCCTTATCGACTGAGAATCGCCATTTCTCTATCAATTTTAGCAGCGCTGTTTCGCAAGAATGCTTTGGCCTGAATCCTGATTGAGATTCGTATAGTAAATTATATGTACTTAGAAATTTATATAAATAATTATGTATATGCCGTTCTATAATTTCAATAGTTAAACTTAGGTCCGAACTAGCAAACTTGGGAATCTGTGTAACGGCGGCGATGTCCAAAACACATGTGAAGAATTTGTATATCGAAAATGTCGGCCGCAGAAGGGAATTTCCCCCGCACACTGTAAGGAGTAGAATTTCGTCTGATTGTAATAAACATATTGCGGAGCGTGCGCTAGTAAATAAACAATCTACATGTGTGTTAAGCGCGCTGTTAGACCCGACAGAGACATCGTCAGATGCGTCTCTTCCTATGAATGTGTCAGCACATATTTATTCGCACCATAACGAGGAGGTAATTGAACGCTCAATACATGCTCAATGCATAACCGGCAATATGGCAGGCTGCGCAGCGCAATCTAGTGTACCTGAAACCGCGTAGGAATACATTGTAATCTAGGGTAGACTGTACTAACAACGGTAATGCTACGTTTCATATGATATGTGCCAATATGACGGCGATGCAGAACTCGATCATAGGAGTGTAGCAATCCATGAATACTATCATATCTAACACATTTATGTCCCCACAAATTCCACACAGTTCTGGTCAGGAAAATACACGTAACTCGGTGTATGCTGCCCTCGATTCAGAAAAGGACCTATCGTCTAGTAATAATACCATCGGCGGGAATACTACTTCCGGATTCGTCCAACCGAGTTTTCACACAGGTGGGTTTCGTTTACAACGTTAAAAATACACCGTCCCCTCAGAATGCATACCCCATATTGGCGTGGTAGCGGGTTCTGTTAAAAAACGAATCTGGGAAGGAAGGAACGTTATTTTAACATGTCTCTTAATCCCCAAGTTCGACGTGGAGCGCTATGGGAAACCTGACTCGGGTGATGAACATAAACTGGACCATCGATTACAAATATATTTGAACAGCTTTCGGGAAATACACACGTATTATGGGTTCCACATTTCCTGCACCTGATTGCTATGAAGCAAATATTGTTGAAATCTACAACATGTATGGCGCAAAGGTGTATGATTACCACTGTCAGTTTTCGGCACGGGCAGCCACAGTGTTGAAAGACAATAATATTAAAATAGATTGGTCCATCAGGGACATCTCTCTATTGAGTATGGTCATGGATAATAGCATGGTTAACTCATGTGCAGGGTGTGGGTCTACAACACATAGCAGTCACTTCTGCCTTCAACAGCAGAGTTATCAGAATGGAAGGAAATCTACTTATACTCGATCATACCAACCATTTAATCGACCATATCAACCTTTTAATAGGGGTGCTTCAAATTCGAGCAACCAAAATAATAACAAGGATAAATATGGACGGCTAAAGGTCCGGTTGAATGGCAAAGAAATTTGCAATAATTATAACGCAGGACAGTGTGGCAAACAGAACTGCAATAATGTCCATGCATGCGCCTCTTGTGGAGCTGTTGGTCACACAGCAAAATCATGTAAGCAGTCTAAGACAAACAGCAGATGACTACAGTCATCTGATATAATACGTGATAGTCATGGTGCTTCCACGCCTGTAAATATTGCTCGTTTGAAACATGAATGACAGTACCACCCTAATAAAAAATGTGTATCATATCTGTGCAATGACCTTCAAAATGGGTTCTATACCATGGTTCATAGTATATTCTTACCTATCAAAGAGTGCAAAAATGTGCGTTCTGCGAGAGCACAACCTGACATTGTAAGTACATTAATCAATAGTGAACTGTCAAAAGGATGTCTAGCTGGCCCTTTCCAAAAAAAATTGCCCTTTCCCTCTTACAGGGTATGCCCTATAGGCATCGCTACAGGGACATATTCTGGAAAACCACGCCTTATAGTAGACCTATCATCCTCTCACGACAACGAAGATCATCCAAGCGTTAATGATTAAATTGAGAAAAATTATTGTCATTTGTCATATGTTAAAAGTGATGTCGTTATCAAAATATTTCAGTCATTAGGGGATGGGGCTTCGCTCTGCAAGACGGATATAGCAGATGCTTTTAAATTAATGCATAGTATGCCTTCACAATGGCGTTTATTTTGCATTACATTGGGAAGTCAATATTACTATTTTCAAACGCTAGCATTTGGTTCTCGTTCTTCCCCCACGATATTTGATACTTTGTCAGTTACAATTTGTTGGATAGCTAAGGTGAAGTATGGTATCGAACACATTCTTCATTTACTAGATGATTTTCTCACAATAGATCATCCTGACAACTGTGGTGAGCGAAACATGGTTATACTATGTCTGCTATTTAATAGGTTGAACATTCCTATAGCAAAAAACAAAACTGCAGGACCCACCACATTGTTAGAGTATCTAGGTATTTTTTTAGACTCAAAAATGAGGCTAGGTTGCCTAGCGATAAGCTAGATAGGATATCGCACATGTTAAAATCCTTCCAGTCCCGTCAGTATGCTACAAAAAGGGAATTATTACAGCTTTTGGGACATCTGAATTTCACTAGCAGGGTGATAATTCCCGGTAGGGCATTTGTGTCACATCTCATAATCCTATCCACAACCGTAAACAAACTCAATCATTACGTGGAACTTAATAATGACTACAGAGACGACATACATATGTGGTCATATTTTCTGTCTAATTGGAATGGCATTTCTTTTTTTCATGGTACGAAAGTTACTTTAGCCGACGACTTGGAATTGTATACTGACGCATCAGGCACTCTTAGCTTTTGGGGCTATTTTCAAGGTCAGTGGTTTTCGGAATCCTGGCCAGAAACCTTAACAATGATGGTATCAGATGAGAAAAAGCTTTCGATTGCGTTCAAAGAACTGTACCTTATCGTAGTGACCAGCTTTATGTGGGGTCACCTGTGGGGGAAGCGTCGCCTCATGTGCAGGTGCGATAATTCCTCTACAGTGGCCATTTTGCTCAAATGCCGATCCAAGTCTAAACATATAATGCTATTAGTTAGACGACTGCCGCTATTAGCAGCGGCACATAATTGTGTTGTTATGGCTAACCATAGAGCAGACCATACACATTCTGTAGCGGATTCTTTACCTCGATTACAGGTGACCCGATTCAGGCAGCTGGCGCCCCATGCAGAGACGTGTCCATGCACTGTACCACCACCAGAAGTTGTCGACAGATTCTGGGAATCAGCTATAGCTCCAAAGACCAAATGTGCATACAAAACAAGTTTCAATATGTATATGCAATTGTTCTTGCTTACTGGTACTATTAGCTATTTTTCGCCCACAAATCTGCCTGTGGATGAGGACACCCTTATTTATTTCGTAGCACATTGTGTCGACAAATGTAAATTCAGGTATCCCACAATAAAATTGTACTTATGTGACATCCGTTTTATGTGCCTAAAGCATACTGTTCGGTATCCTTCTAATAATCAAGTGCGGTGCGATGCTTGCAGACAATTATATGTGGTGTTAAGCGGCATCAAAGTAATAGTCCTAAACTCAGGAAGCTTGTACCGTTTAAGATCCTCAGACAAGTGTGCTTATTATTACGGAAAGGGTGCTTTTCCCCATTCTTAGATTTGGTAATGGAGACTGCTTGCACAGTGGCAAGCTGTGGTTACTCGCGTTGTGGTGAGTTCGTGGTCCATGGCGCATTCGAACCAGGCTCAAATCTGTGCATCAGTGTCATATCAATTCATGTCTATCCTTCAGGATGAAATAGGTCTAAATCTAAGAATGTCAAAAGCAGATTCCATGAAGGAATCACAATTTCCGTGTTTAAAACTGGTAGTACTATCTGCCAATACCAGATATTTCAAAAATATATTGAAATCCATACTAAGTGGAATCCAACACCATCCACGCCATTATTTGTGTCGGAAGATGGACTGCCCTGTCTAGGTAAAAGTTCCTATGCATGTATAAACCGGTCTTAAACCACTTTAACATAAGTGCAGATTCATACAATGGTCATAGTTTGAGAATTGCAGGTGCACAAATTGAAGATCACTTAGTAAAGAATTTAGGTAGGTGGCAATCAGACGTGTATGCCCGTTATATAAGGGTAGTTACCAATATAGTATTTTCTGTAATCACAAAGCTATTCTGTCAACAAGTATTTTTTTTATTCTGCGCTGCCTCTCTATGCACACGACTGCAGTCTTTGCGTACATTGTAATGTTATTTCCTATGTTCACTGTGTATCATCACTGGTTCACCATGTTGACAGACTAGTATGTGATTGTATAGTATACTGCTTACACTTTCACTCTCCAAGCTCAATTGGACAATTAGAGTTCCATCCCATGGCATATCACGATCCTTAAACACATATTCACAATTATACATATTCAACTCTCACAGATCACTGACGATTAATAAATTTTGAAATTATTCGACTATAGCCTCATTATTCACGTAGCAGGATTTTAAGTATTTTGTCAATACAATCTAATGTCTCATCGTTTGTGGTAATACTCAGATTCATAAGGCGCGCTTTCATAGGTTAGGGCACATATCAGTTGGTCACTCCCTCATGTATCGGATGTCGTGTATCCCTTTAACACTCGTATAAGCCACAAACGGCTTCTGCAGTGGTCTTGAAAAATGACTGTTTGCTGACCAGGAGATGACTAATTTTGAGGATTTACCACTGGAAGGACCGCCTAGATAACGGAGGCCAGTCATTCCAGTGAGAAAATTGCAAGGTTATTTCTTGCTCTGCAAATGGATATTTTCTAGAAAAAAATTGAAATTTTCTCAAACAGATTTGAGCGTTTAAGGGCTCCTATTAATATGTCATTATTCATATCGTCACACAATCACCTACTTTCATGTATGTAGATTTGAATATGTATATAGTCATATTTCATACTCAATATGTAAGCATAAGTTACAGCCTTTTTCAATTTAGTAGGTTTACCTGCTCAATGGCGTGAAGTGTACACCCTCAGGAGTATAGTATAATCTGATCTTCATATAATTCATGTTACCATTTTATCTTTGGTTATTTGAACATGGCTACATGGTGGAGATATTGTATCGTGGTCAGATATTAAATACAGAAACAATTCAAATACATTTACAGAATCTAAACAGGAGAAATATTGCCACTATGCCAATCTTTCAATTA
>CM067366.1:49021260-49184552 GCA_034401795.1 Chaetoderma sp. LZ-2023a | reverse complement strand
CCGTCAGTCCTGTTGGTCAGCCAGTCAGTCAGTCAGGCAGCCAATCAGTCATTCAAGCATTTTCCGTGCTGTCGGGTCTTTTGTATCCAGTAATCGAACTCAGGGACACGGTTGGCCATAGAGTCATCGAGAGGTGTGATTAATTTCGTGTTATACGTCCAATGGGCATGACCAGGATAACCGGATTTAAATGATTATTGTGAAAACCATGTGCCTGAAGAACACATTTGTGAATAGCTCTTGTTATACTGGAGATATCTTGAGCACACTTGGGGGAATGTTGCCAACAGTGTTCCAAAGATGACGAATACAATTTGTGCCAATGCATGTTAATACAAGTAAAATTAATATTTTGATAACCATTTGCCTGAAATAACTCTGGTTCTCCTAGAGAGATCTTGACAAGTGGAAGGCTGTTCGATGGGGCATGAATCGCTAGCCTCATTCTGGTGTCAAACGGTCAAATATCAAGATTGCAGTGTTAATGCATTTCAAGCCACTGGACAGCCCCACCGTTGAGAAGCACATGCAGCATTTAATAGCTGTAAATTGCCAGGAGTGCAGTGACTGTGATGAGTTCAATCACTTCATTATATGAAGGCTATCATATAACACACACTATGCACGATGGCCTGGGGCCATATTCCAAGTAATGAGCATCTGCAGTCTATTGTGCAATTTGCAGCTGGGAAATGAGTAACAATACATGTTCTACATGCTTGCAATGTGTTCTTCATCGTCTAGTACTGAGTAAGCAGGCGATGTGTCGCATCTAATGGCGCATATAGAGTAGCGTCTGTATGCGCAAACCCATCTATCTACGTAAATTTAGTCGCAGCTATAATGAAATGAAGAGTTTGTTAAATCACATAGCATGTGTCAAATGTGAAACGTTTGCAATGTCCAAATTTCTGTTTATGTTAAGACACAATTTCTATGTAGTTCTAATGTAAACCGATTGCCATTTTCTAATCTAATACCTACTCACGTACTGCGGATTAACGGTGTCCCATCAATTATAATTAGGATTGACATTTCCCCGGGGCTGAATGGTATTGATGCATTACCTGAAGCAATCCAATTTAAAAGGATCAGGAGATTATTCACAGGCAGTCTGCTGACGATGCATCCCATCTACAAATACGATATTTTTAAGGGTTTTCATGAGATAGAGTTACGTAAAAACACTGATTTACCGTTATCGCGCGCATCCAGTAATACATAATAAAGCAGTCACTACAGCTGTCTCAAGGACAGATCTTTACAACATGCACGCACGCACGCACGCACGTGTGTGCGCGTAATGCAGTTCAGTACCAATACCGACCATCCATAAGCGAGACAGAAACATCAGTGTTGGTATGTCCCCTCCACACCTCTTTGTGTGCAGGATTTTTATTGTATATCATGTATTTAGATGGCGAATGTTCAGTGACCATCATCCCACAGCTAGGTGTCATGATTTAGAACAATACAGTTTCAACTAGATTATATTTTACAAATCAGATTTAATACATTCTCATTTGGGAAGGCCTATTAAAATGAATGTGTATAGCTATAATGCGTCAATATTACTGTGAGGTTAGCCTACATATGACGTGATATATTTGAATGTATCGCCTCCCTCCATTGGCATGAGGGAGTAATGTTCGGGTCAAAAGATAATGGTTCATAAGGCCTGGTAGTCACATTCGAACAGCATAACCATTATTTGCATTCTCCAAAACAGATGGCTGGTGTAGGCAGGTCCAACAAAGTACGAAATCGTGTGTATTTAGTAAACTTTGTGCGACAAAAAAACAGATAACAGCTATATTAATATATGCATCCATTTCTGGATTTCAGCTTGCAATATTTGGAAACTACATTGACATGGGTTGTTTATTAAATGTAAATATAAAAATACGCCATTCATACACGTTAGTTGGAGCTACATCAATTTTATTATGTTAATAGTAATTTGACTAGGAGCTGGTGCGGGCTTAAGTAGCAACAGTGAAATGACGTTTCAAATCGATTACAACACCTAGGCGCATGGGCGGAGATTATCTAGAAATGGGCGGGGCATAGCTAAAACTAGATCCCTCTAATTCATTCAAGATGAATGGACCTTTCCATTTTTAGCTATGCCCCGCCCATCACTAGCTAAGCTCCACCAACACCTTGCCATGTTGGGATTGATCGATCCCCAAATGCCATAGCTATCAATTTCCTGAAAACTATACAGGGAAGCGTATGGCAACAACAGCACCAAGTGAAATTAGTTTCAAAATATTCAACTTAATATTTATTAAATATTAAAAGCAAACAATGTGTACAACAACGCATAGACCATCTTCAAATATGCGTTCATGACGTACTTATCGACGTCATTCATGACGTCATTCATTATGATGGCATTGTACACATGGCGCAGTTCATTATGACTTCATATGATGGGTGGGCACTCTGGACAGGTGAATTGTCTTAGACTCGAGAGCACGCCCCATGGCCAGCCCAGAGGGACATGTCGTTGCCGAATTCTTAATTGCGAAAAGTCGGGGGTTGTGCACGACTATATCCGTGCCAAGCAATTCGGGTCGAATGGCGCACATTGAATAGCTGATGCCCGCTTTAAATAGATCTCTAAATATAGCTGTAAGGTCCGACAGCAAGCCGTTCTCAACAAAACTGATGGCCCATTCATGTATTTACTCGCAGACATGCATTAATCCACGTTTTCTGTTGTAAATGTCTGGACAAAGGCGATTTAAAAATCCGAGCTAATGGAAGGTTATGGAGATAACGTACGTTTATTCTGACAAATAACCCCACCCCTACAACGGCCGGGATCTCGCCGGAATTTAGATCTACGTTTGACCTACACCATTCCATTGTTGATAAACAATCTTTGCCATCGCAGCTCTTCTGAGTTTCATCCAACTATTATATATTTCCAAAGTGTTATTTATCAATGCCGCTTAAGCTCATTAGTTTTGACTCCTAGGTGTGTTCCGAAGTGACAAGAATTGATCAAGTTTTCGAAACGCGTTTTATTAGTGGAAATATAAATTTAGACGAATCATTATTGAAGAGGGTCGAATTTTGTTGCAATGGCGGACAATTCTGATAGCGGTCGCGAGCGTGGACAGGCTGAGCATTCTAATGTATCTACTCGCGGTGGGAAATAGCAGAGGATATCGCCGTTGGCCATTACAAGCCCGGCCAATTGGGCAATAAAAAAATAAATAAAATAAATAAACTTTATTTAAAGAGGGTACATCGTCAGTGGCCTGATCTACCCGAGGCCCTCTCGGAACAGTTATATTTACACTATGTACACTATTTAATTTAATTAAACTATGTACAGGATAAACAGCTAATTACAATTTGTACAACAAAAGCAACAGTGGAGAATAAATTATTAAAATCAGTTCGTGAAGGTATGTGATATTTACATTATGCTTCTTAAAGCGGCATATAAAAGCACATGTCGCTACTCTGAAATATGTCTATTTGCAGACCATGAGTATGCCATTTCAGAGATTTTATCAATGGAATGACTGGCTCGGCAATCGAGCCAGTCATTGCAGTGGTAAGATCTGAGAAATTACACACTTTTGCTCTGCAAGATAACATTTTCTATAAGGAAATCAGTCAAATAATATATAGATCGATTCTTTGGGCAAAAATTACCATTATGCTTCCTAATCTTGAAATATGTCTATTTTTATTATCAGCGGATCTAGATTACAGATATTTAAACATCAATTCTTTGTGGAGCTATTTACCTTCTATGTTCTAAACCTACCTAGAAAGGCATCTATTTAATTTAATTAAACTATGTACAGGATAAACAGCTAATTACAATTTGTACAACAAAAGCAACAGTGGAGAATAAATTATTAAAATCAGTTCGTGAAGGTATGTGATATTTACATTATGCTTCTTAAAGCGGCATATAAAGCACATGTCGCTACTCTGAAATATGTCTATTTGCAGACCATGAGTATGCCATTTCAGAGATTTTACCGACGGAATGACTGGCTCGGCAATCGAGCCAATCATTGCAGCGGTAAGATCTCATAAATTACACACTAATGCTCTGCAAGATAACATTTTCTATGAGGAAATCAGTCAAATTGTTAAGATCGATTCTTTGGGCAAATATTACCATTATGCTTCCTAATCTTGAAATATGTCCATTGGCAGACCACGCGAGTGCGACTTTTGCAATCTTACCACTGAAATGACTGACACTCTCTAGTCTAGCCATTAATTTCAGCGGTAAAATCTTAAAAATCGCACTCTATTGATCGGCAAATTTACATTAGGGTTTTCATCTTTGGTTCTTATTCTTTCAGATTATTTAGTGTCTAATGAATTAAAGACGCATGGGCAACTCTTACTCTTGAAAATGCGTCTTGGAGAGTAAAAAAAAATCAGTAGTCATACGTTTCCATTATAACATAGTAGGCCTACGTACGTGCCTACTCAAACAGAGGCCTATATAAATGCATGAACGCGCGCACGCGCGCACGCGCGCAGAGAACTTACATACGAGGATATTTACACATACACCCCTGTTCTTACAAAGGCACTTTTCTTGATCAATTCGCTTTTAAATGAGCATAGATGTTATTTTTGAAGGACGCAAGGGATGGTGACTGTGTAATGAGTGTTGGTAGTGTACTCCACATTTGGGATGCCATATATATGTAGCTGTTCTTGCCATAATCTGTTCGGATTTAGGAGGTCTTAAGTGACCATAAGTTTTAGATCGTAAGTTTCGTTTGTGGGCTTCATCTATGGGTGTAAACATATCCGTAATATAGCTAGGTGTAAGATTGTTAAGGGCTTTGTATGTCATGATGTTTGTTTTCATGGTCATTCTTTCACCTATGGTTGTCCATTTTAACGTGTCATATAACGGTTTAGACGGAGTTCTGTGTGGGACGTCCAAGATAATCCTTGCTGCGCGTTTCTGTAATTTTTCTAGTTTACCTATCAATGCCGTATTGCCTACATAATACACTAAGCAGCAATAATCTACATGAGACAGTATATATGATTTGTAGAATAAATTACGCTCATCGATATTCATGTATTGTTTGTTTTTCTTCAACATATAAATAAGGGAAGCTATTTTGCTGCATATTTTGCTTACATGTGGTTGCCATGATAGATTATCATTAATATGTAAACCTAAAAGTTTTGCATCGTTTACTATGCCTAGCTCACCGTCACCTATTGGAATTCTAATTTCTGATGTATTAATTTGGTTTAGTTTACGAGTTGTGCTTATCATTAACAATTTAGTTTTATCTGCATTTAAAATCATTTTGTTATTTTGACACCAGTTTTGTACTGATGTCATATCACCAGTCAGATGTTCGACTACATTTGGCACATTGTCAAAGCTACAATGCATGGTTGAATCGTCACAGTACATATCAATGTTACTGTTTATATCCATATAAAGGTCATTAACATAAATAATAAATAACAGAGGTCCTAATACTGAACCCTGGGGGACACCTACTGTTATCGGTGACATACTCGAAATCTTGTCAGAAATTGACACATACTGTTGTCTGTCTTCTAAATATGATGAGAACCATTTTAGCGAAAGAGGGTCAAATTTGTATATGCCTAATTTATGCAGGAGTATATCATGGTTAACAAGGTCAAAGGCCTTCCTAAAATCTATCATGATAGCTCCTACAAAATCGCCCTTATCGACTGAGAATCGCCATTTCTCTATCAATTTTAGCAGCGCTGTTTCGCAAGAATGCTTTTGCCTGAATCCTGATTGAGATTCGTATAGTAAATTATATGTACTTAGAAATTTATATAAATAATTATGTATATGCCGTTCTATAATTTCACTAGTTAAACTTAGGTCCGAACTAGCAAACTTGGGAATCTGTATAACGGCGGCGATGTCCAAAACACATGTGAAGAATTTGTATATCGAAAATGTCGGCCGCAGAAGGGAATTTCCCCCGCACACTGTAAGGAGTAGAATTTCGTCTGATTGTAATGAACATATTGCGGAGCGTGCGCTAGTAAATAAACAATCTACATGTGTGTTAAGCGCGCTGTTAGACCCGACAGAGACATCGTCAGATGCGTCTCTTCCTATGAATGTGTCAGCACATATTTATTCGCACCATAACGAGGAGGTAATTGAACGCTCAATACATGCTCAATGCATAACCGGCAATATGGCAGGCTGCGCAGCGCAATCTAGTGTACCTGAAACCGCGTAGGAATACATTGTAATCTAGGGTAGACTGTACTAACAACGGTAATGCTACGTTTCATATGATATGTGCCAATATGACGGCGATGCAGAACTCGATCATAGGAGTGTAGGAATCCATGAATACTATCATATCTAACAAATTTATGTCCCCACAAATTCCACACAGTTCTGGTCAGGAAAATACACGTAACTCGGTGTATGCTGCCCTCGATTCAGAAAAGGACCTATCGTCTAGTAATAATACCATCGGCGGGAATACTACTTCCGGATTCGTCCAACCGAGTTTTCACACAGGTGGGTTTCGTTTACAACGTTCAAAATACACCGTCCCCTAAGAATCCATACCCCATATTGGCGTGGTAGCGGGTTCTGTTAAAAAACGAATCTGGGAAGGAAGGAACGTTATTTTAACATGTCTCTTAATCCCCAAGTTCGACGTGGAGCGCTATGGGAAACCTGACTCGGGTGATGAACATAAACTGGACCATCGATTACAAATATATTTGAACAGCTTTCGGGAAATACACACGTATTATGGGTTCCACATTTCCTGCACCTGATTGCTATGAAGCAAATATTGTTGAAATCTACAACATGTATGGCGCAAAGGTGTATGATTACCACTGTCAGTTTTCGGCACGGGCAGCCACAGTGTTGAAAGACAATAATATTAAAATAGATTGGTCCATCAGGGACATCTCTCTATTGAGTATGGTCATGGATAATAGCATGGTTAACTCATGTGCAGGGTTTGGGTCTACAACACATAGAAGTCACTTCTGCCTTCAACAGCAGAGTTATCAGAGTGGAAGGAAATCTACTTATACTCGATCATACCAACCATTTAATCGACCATACCAACCTTTTAATAGGGGTGCTTCAAATTCGAGCAACCAAAATAATAACAAGGATAAATATGGACGGCTAAAGGTCCGGTTGAATGGCAAAGAAATTTGCAATAATTATAACGCAGGACAGTGTGGCAAACAGAACTGCAATAATGTCCATGCATGCGCCTCTTGTGGAGCTGTTGGTCACACAGCAAAATCATGTAAGCAGTCTAAGACAAACAGCAGATGACTACAGTCATCTGATATAATACGTGATAGTCATGGTGCTACCACGCCTGTAAATATTGCTCGTTTGAAACATGAATGACAGTACCACCCTAATAAAAAATGTGTATCATATCTGTGCAATGACCTTCAAAATGGGTTCTATACCATGGTTCATAGTATATTCTTACCTATCAAAGAGTGCAAAAATGTGCGTTCTGCGAGAGCACAACCTGACATTGTAAGTACATTAATCAATAGTGAACTGTCAAAAGGATGTCTAGCTGGCCCTTTCCAAAAAAAATTGCCCTTTCCCTCTTACAGGGTACGCCCTATAGGCATCGCTACAGGGACATATTCTGGAAAACCACGCCTTATAGTAGACCTATCATCCTCTCACGACAACGAAGATCATCCAAGCGTTAATGATTAAATTGAGAAAAATTATTGTCATTTGTCATATGTTAAAAGTGATGTCGTTATCAAAATATTTCAGTCATTAGGGGATGGGGCTTCGCTCTGCAAGACGGATATAGCAGATGCTTTTAAATTAATGCATAGTATGCCTTCACAATGGCGTTTATTTTGCATTACATTGGGAAGTCAATATTACTATTTTCAAAGGCTAGCATTTTGTTCTCGTTCTTCCCCCACGATATTTGATACTTTGTCAGTTACAATTTGTTGGATAGCTAAGGTGAAGTATGGTATCGAACACATTCTTCATTTACTAGATGATTTTCTCACAATAGATCATCCTGACAACTGTGGTGAGCGAAACATGGTTATACTATGTCTGCTATTTAATAGGTTGAACATTCCTATTGCAAAAAACAGAACTGCAGGACCCACCACATTGTTAGAGTATCTAGGTATTCTTTTAGACTAAAAAATGAGGCTAGGTTGCTTAGCGATAAGCTAGATAGGATATCGCACATGTTAAAATCCTTCCAGTCCCGTCAGTATGCTACAAAAAGGGAATTATTACAGCTTTTGGGACATCTGAATTTCACTAGCAGGGTGATAATTCCCGGTAGGGCATTTGTGTCACATCTCATAATCCTATCCACAACCGTAAACAAACTCAATCATTACGTGGAACTTAATAATGACTACAGAGACGACATACATATGTGGTCATATTTTCTGTCTAATTGGAATGGCATTTCTTTTTTTCATGGTACGAAAGTTACTTTAGCCGACGACTTGGAATTGTATACTGACGCATCAGGCACTCTTAGCTTTTGGGGCTATTTTCAAGGTCAGTGGTTTTCGGAATCCTGGCCAGAAACCTTAACAATGATGGTATCAGATGAGAAAAAGCTTTCGATTGCGTTCAAGGAACTGTACCTTATCGTAGTGACCAGCTTTATGTGGGGTCACCTGTGGGGGAAGCGTCGCTTCATGTGCAGGTGCGATAATTCCTCTACAGTGGCCATTTTGCTCAAATGCCGATCCAAGTCTAAACATATAATGCTATTAGTTAGACGACTGCCGCTATTAGCAGCGGCACATAATTGTGTTGTTATGGCTAGCCATAGAGCAGGCCATACACATTCTGTAGCGGATTCTTTACCTCGATTACAGGTGACCCGATTCAGGCAGCTGGCGCCCAATGCAGAGACGTGTCCATGCACTGTACCACCACCAGAAGTTGTCGACAGATTCTGGGAATCAGCTATAGCTCCAAAGACCAAATGTGCATACAAAACAAGTTTCAATACGTATATGCAATTGTTCTTGCTTACTGGTACTATTAGCTATTTTTCGCCCACAAATCTGCCTGTGGATGGGGACACCCTTATTTATTTCGTAGCACATTGTGTCGACAAATGTAAATTCAGGTATCCCACAATAAAATTGTACTTATGTGACATCCGTTTTATGTGCCTAAAGCATACTGTTCGGTATCCTTCTAATAATCAAGTGCGGTGCGATGCTTGCAGACAATTATATGTGGTGTTAAGCGGCATCAAAGTAATAGTCCTAAACTCAGGAAGCTTGTGCCGTTTAAGATCCTCAGACAAGTGTGCTTATTATTACGGAAAGGGTGCTTTTCCCCATTCTTAGATTTGGTAATGGAGACTGCTTGCACAGTGGCAATCTGTGGTTACTTGCGTTGTGGTGAGTTCGTGGTCCATGGCGCATTCGAACCAGGCTCAAATCTGTGCATCAGTGTCATATCAATTCATGTCTATCCTTCAGGATGAAATAGGTCTAAATCTAAGAATGTCAAAAGCAGATTCCATGAAGGAATCACAATTTCCGTGTTTAAAACTGGTAGTACTATCTGTCAATACCAGATATTTCAAAAATATATTGAAATCCATACTAAGTGGAATCCAACACCATCCACGCCATTATTTGTGTCGGAAGATGGACTGCCCTGTCTAGGTAAAAGTTCCTATGCATGTATAAACCGGTCTTAAACCACTTTAACATAAGTGCAGATTCATACAATGGTCATAGTTTGAGAATTGCAGGTGCACAAATTGAAGATCACTTAGTAAAGAATTTAGGTAGGTGGCAATCAGACGCGTATGCCCGTTATATAAGGGTAGTTACCAATATAGTATTTTCTGTAATCACAAAGCTATTCTGTCAACAAGTATTTTTTTTATTCTGCGCTGCCTCTCTATGCACACGACTGCAGTCATTGCGCACATTGTAATGTTATTTCCTATGTTCACTGTGTATCATCACTGTTTCACCATGTTGACAGACTAGTATGTGATTGCATAGTATACTGCTTACACTTTCACTCTCCAAACTCAATTGGACAATTAGAGTTCTCTCCCATGGCATATCACGATCCTTATACACATATTCACAATTATACATATTCAACTCTCACAGATCACTGACGATTAATAAATTTTGAAATTATTCGACTATAGCCTCATTATTCACGTAGCAGGATTTTAAGTATTTTGTCAATACAATCTAATGTCTCATCGTTTGTGGTAATACTCAGATTCATAAGGCGCGCTTTCATAGGTTGGGCACATATCAGTTGGTCACTCCCTCATGTATCGGATGTCGTGTATCCCTTTAACACTCGTATAAGCCACAAACGGCTTCTGCAGTGGTCTTGAAAAATGTCTGTTTGCGGACCAGGAGATGACTAATTTTGAGGATTTACCACTGGAAGGACCGCCTAGATAACGGAGGCCAGTCATTCCAGTGAGAAAATTGCAAGGTTATTTCTTGCTCTGCAAATGGATATTTTCTAGAAAAAAATTGAAATTTTCTCAAACAGATTTGAGCGTTTAAGGGCTCCTATTAATATGTCATTATTCATATCGTCACACAATCACCTACTTTCATGTATGTAGATTTGAATATGTATATAGTCATATTTCATACTCAATATGTAAGCATAAGTTACAGCCTTTTCAATTTAGTAGGTTTTCCTGCTCAATGGCGTGAAGTGTACACCCTCAGGAGTATAGTATAATCTGATCTTCATATAATTCATGTTACCATTTTATCTTTGGTTATTTGAACATGGCTACATGGTGGAGATATTATATCGTGGTCAGATATTAAATACAGAAACAATTCAAATACATTTACAGAATCTAAACAGGAGAAATATTGCCACTATGCCAATCTTTCAATTAGTTTTTTTCATAAAGGCATGTATACTCAATCATAGGTGTCATAATCGGATAATTAAACATATAGTATTTCTCTGGTAATACATTTCCATGTCAGATATATGTAATGTGTCCACATTAGCTTAACATGTGTATTTCATATTTTTTTAAACTACTTGTCACTCGTAAGGCTAAGACTTAAATCAATATATATATATATATATATATATATATATATATATATATATATATATATATATATATATATATATATATATATATATATATATATATGTATGTGTGTGTGTGTGTGTGTGTGTGTGTGTGTGTGTGTGTGTGTGTGTGTGTGTGTGTGTGTGTGTGTGTGTGTGTGTGTGTGTGGTTGTGTGTGTTCGTGCGTGCGTGCGTGTGGTGTGTGCGTGCGTGCGTGGGTGCGTGCGTGCGTGTGTACTGCCTTATATCATTGTAATCTAAAGTTTATAGTTTCTCGAATTATATGTTGTCATATTTGCTTAGTTAAATGCTCAGACTTATAGGACTTTATTATTGGTCGTGTGCGACCTATTCATATGCTAGTATGACTTGGATATAATGTTATTGCTTGACACATGTTGTCAACTTCAATATTTCATGTAGCAGTTGAATGGATTAGTATTGAAATTATCTCCCGTATTATAATTGTCTTAAATGCTCTTAATTATAGTATAGTATTGTTCTGTAACATAGGCTCAATTTTAAATTGCATACTATTACCAAAAACTGGCTAAGCTTATTAATCCAGATTATCTATCTTGTCTATATTGCCTTAAACCTGGACACGTATATATATATTGTATGGTGTTTTCAAAATTGCAATTGCACATGTCATTACCAGTTGAGTGGCTGAGTTTAGTCATGCAGATTATCCCCCTTGTCATACTTTATAAATGATGCAGACTTATACTATGCAATTGTTTGTATTGTGCGGTATTTTTCATGTGTCATTCTAGTATTGGTTGAATTGCTAAGCTCAGGTATCCTGATTATTTCCGTGGTCCTATGATTATGACATGTTCAGACTTATATAATATCATTCTCATCATAATATCATTATCAGTTGATTAGCTAACTTGGTCACTCTATTTTCTGGTTGTTAGTGTGGGATTAATTTCATATTTCATAAGCAGTAGACTAGATGGCCTTATTTATCAGATAACTTCCTTCGTCATACTTATCTGAAATTCGCATACATAGATAATGTTAATTGCTTGTAACATGTGCTAAAAATCTATGTCATATGTTATTAGTAGATAACCGACTAAGCTTATGTATCCAACTTTTCTATCTTGTCATATTGTCTTATATATACTGACTTATATATTTATTGTTTGGTGGGTGTCAGCGTGTGATCAATTCCATATATCATTACTCCTGGGGGCGGGGCCAAATGTAAATGCGCTCACCCGCTCTACATTGATACGGGTGGCTCACATACCAAAATGGGTTGAATTCCGTCCAATGGTTTCGGAGGAGATGCATTACAATCAATTTCCGCCGGTTAAAATGTGACCCTTTGACCCCCTCTCCCGGCCCCTGGGTGCGGAGCCAAATCTAAATGACAGCTTGCACTCTTCAATATGGGTAACTCAGATATCTAATTTGGTTGAGATGCATCTAACGATTTCAGAGGCGTTGTATTACAATCAATTTCATGACCTTTTGACCCCATCAACCGCCAGCTGAGGGCAGGGTCACATGTACATTTGCTCATCCACTCCACATTGATATGGGTAAATGACACACTCAATTTGGTTGAATTCCGTCCATCAGTGTCAGAGGAGTTGCATTACAATAATTTGTTTGCCCATTTGACCGCCGCCCCCACCCACCGCTGGAGGCGTGACGAAATGTAAATGTGCTCATGTACTCCACACTGATATGGGTAACCAACAGACCAAATTTGGTTGAATTCTGTCCAATGGTGTCGGAGGAGATGCATTACAATCAATTTCCGCTGGTTAAAAGTTGACCTTTTGACCCCTCCCCCACCCCCTGGGGGTGGAGCCAACTCTAAATGGCATCTTGCACTCCGCAATCATATGGGTAACTCAGACACCAAATTTGGTTGAGTTCCGTCTACCGATTTTAGAGGAGTTGCGTTGCAACTGAGTTGACCTTTTGACCCCTGCCACGCCCCACCACAACCCTGGTGTGGGGGTGGGTGGGATGGGGTGGAGGAGGGTGGGAAGCAAATCTAAATATCGTCTTGCAAAGCGGAATCATATGGGTAACCCACATATCAAATTTGGTTTAACTCCACCCAATGGTGATGGACGGACGGACATACGAATGGGGCGATTACAATACCCCTGACGTTTTTTTTAAATTTGGGGATAATAAGCAAGTTTTGGCAAGATTTATGCTGTATTCATGATTCTTCATTAATCTTAAATTCCCCCAAATTCATCCAGTACTCAACGACCAGCTCAGGCGGATAACTCAACTTAATTGGATCTCAGTCGTTTTCAAGCTGGATGATTACATCCACGTTTCTTACAAGCTGCCTATTTTAACACAATAGGATCACGTCTCAAATTTCACTAGTCACCGGCTCATGTAGCTTATGTCATCCGTATATTGCTACACCATGTGGATACTGTAAATCCTCACTGGCTCACGTGGTAAAATCATTCTAGTACATTATCTATACATTTTCGTGCTATACCGAGATGAGAAGTTACATTAATTTCTGTTTCAAATAGCAAAAATATTGATTTGAAGGATGATCCCATCCGCTGTGCTCCATCTAACCTGAGTTGGTGAGTGCTGAAGCAACAGGGGATATAGTCAGATACTTTTCTTTAATATTTCGGCATAACAGGCATACTCGGCTCTACCTTAAAAAAAGTATCTGACTATATCCCCTGTTGCTTCAGCACTCATCAACTCAGGTTAGATGGAGCACAGTAGATGGGATCATCCTTCAAATCCATTTTTTTTTGCTATTTGAAACAGAAATTAATGTAACTTCTCATCTCGGTATAGCACGAAAATGTATATAGGTTTATTTACTTTTCACACTTTTTCATTAATACCTTCACTATTGCTCACATTGTCTCCTAATATAGGGATCCGCTATGTCACTCACATATATGATAACACAATCAGAAGGGCATGGAATTACTATACGTCACTATGTTGCCAGAACCATATTTGTCAATGTATGACCAATGATGAATTACGAATAAAACAGTGTAGGACTTGTATAATTAACGCGGAATATAACAATGGTTGCATTCGTGTAAGGAACATGGTGTGGATGGTTGAAGGGTGATTCGATCTATCACTCAACAATATGGCAGAATAGTCAAATATAAATCAGGTTAGCTGAATTCAATATTACGTAGCTCCAACGTGACAATTGAAATGCGTGTAATTGAAGTGTACGAATTGCATGTATTTGATGAATTATTAAGTTGCACTAAGTGTACAGCTTAATAATTTGAAAGTAATTTGACAGGGATCTGATGCGACCATACACAGCCCCATACCCCGATCAATTTAATTTTAAAATAAATGTATAATTACCTTAGTTTAGATTCTGGGAGTTCAGGTTTCAATGTTTCAAATAAATGGAGGAATCCAGATTTAGCTCTACCACGCCCGTATGTGGATATGCTCAACCCACACATTGCCCATGCTGGAATCGCTCGATCCCTGAACTCCCTGAACTCGTTGCCTGTCAATTTCCAGAGAAAAATACAGGTAAGCTGTTGAATATTTTGAAACTAAATTTACTGATTGCTGATGCTGCCTATTGTCTACTGTCAACGCTTAGTCAGTCATCAATTAACCGTTCATGATGAACTTAGCTACGCCATTCACGATGTAATTGATAATGACGTCATCCTAAATGGTATATGGGTGTAAGCATTCATTCATTCATGCACGTCGCGTAGTTGATTATGATGCCATATCTTTGGTGGATAAACTGGAATCACCCATTTCAACATGCGCACAAAGTGATCTGATCTTAACTATAAATGATTAGGGAATAGCTATAACTGGATCTTGTCAATGATATAGCAATTATATGAGCGAAATATAGAAATATTGATAGCGGTAAAACGGTGGTAGGAAACCAAGATGCTTGCATTCTGGAGAAAGCAACTCAAGTTGGTATAGTGAAAGTGCTGCTGATTTACAGCCAAGTGTTAGTTGACTTTGCTTAGACTAACATGCGCCTAACATGCGCCGGTAGTTGAAAATTGATTCTCGGCAACGCATTCCCCGTCGCACAAGATGCGCGTATATGTGAAGCCGAAGGGCATATTGATATTTTCGAAATTCGAACAAACTAATTCCAGACACGAATCTTCAGTTGATCTCATCTTCTAAGTGGACGGCGTCATATTCTTGGAGAGTCGTTTTATGCCATGGGTCGAGTAATATCGTAGCATCGCTAGCCATACGTCAATGACCCGAGGCATGACTATAATCAGTAATATCATGTTAAACACACGCCACTCCTTGCTCTGCGATATACAATTTTTAGAATGCATTGTTGAAGAGCGAAAAATTAATAACTAGCTGTACGCTCCCAGAAGGTGATAGATGATACGATTTCTGTAATCTCCGGTTTATAAACAACGGCATTCGCCCGGAGGACACCCACGCACAGTTGGCTTCATTTAACATAGCTTGTTTTCTATAACTTGGTGATCCATTAGTTTCGTATATTGCATGCTTAGCATCCTCTTTCTAATGATAGCGATACTGCGTGTGGGAGTAATAGCGATGTCAGTCGAATAGATAATATGTAGTATTGCTTTTCCAGATTTTGATTTAAAGATACTGTTGTTTTGTTGATATATATGGTGTCTAGTTTAAAAAGCAAGCTCCAACGCATCATGTAATATTTGCCTCAGTATTATGAATATACCTTGACAACTGACCTTTCATGTTTATCCATCCATCATATGATGTCATATGACGTCATACAGCACTAAGCGACGTGTATGGTGACGTCATAATTAAGTATGGCATGGATGACTCGATACAGACCTCTGTAACGCTTCATAGTCCGACACTGTGTACGAATTGCATGTGTTTCTTTTATTTTGAAACCAATTTAACTGGGCGCTGTTGCTGCCATAGACAGCAACAATACCCAGTCACATTAGTTTCAACATAGGCAACGGCATCCCTGTATAGGTTTCTGGAAATTGATAGTCAGGGAGTTCAGGGATCAATTGCTCAATCGATCCAAACAATGGAAACGTCCATAAATGTGAGGCCTATGTTGTTGCTGTAACGCTAAGCCATACGTTTAGTTTTTTGCTTGATGCCACCGTCAGAGTTCTAGGAAGTAGAAGTAGAATACAATTCAATGGAGAGCTCTTCACTTGTTTTCTATTATTCTATGTCTTCCTTGAGTAAGGATATATGACAGGAAATGGAATATTAGTTCCTCTATAAAGAAAGGAAATTGAGTTTCAATACCCTGTAATACATAGATTAGCATTCTTCCCTGTGGTGGACTGGAACGTGTCCTCGTAGAACATAACCTTTGAGTAGAGACAATGTGCTGAAAGAAAATCACAATGGGGGATCTTCATATGCCAAATTCGAGTTTATTGTCTACGCCCTTCACTGATAGGCACCACAGTATTGCACAGCCCTTTATAAAACAAATGGCCAGAATTGCAATTGCAATATATGTAAGCTATTGCGTATCTTGCAATTTTTCTGGCCGGAAATGGTTGCGCCCATACGGCAACCAACTGTCATAGTCAGATTTGCTTCAACATATTAAACATAATATTTCTTAAACTGTAAATATATTTTTTTAAATTCCGCTCTTCGGGTCCAAAGGGTTAACATTATGCAACGTTATTTTGCGATAATGAGAAAATCCAGCGAATTTCTTGGAGACGACTAGTTTGTCATGAGTTATTGATGTAGTAGTTGTCCTTGGAAGGATAGTGTGATGTTTCAACTTAGCCCGGCATTATATGGTATCGTCGCAAAGGTTGCTATATCTACAATTCTATTCTAAATGACGGTATTGTTGCAAGGCTGTCGGCTAGATGTGCACCATAAACAGCTGAAAGTTCCATATTGACTCGATGAAGAAAATTGGTCAAATGATGAACTGCTTCCAATAGCAAGGAAATAGCTCAAAGACACATGCACCTTCGTGAAATAAGTAAACTCACAGTTCACGCACATATACATGACCAATACAAAGACACATACGGAATGTATCTTCATTGTTGGCGTAGAGGAGAGGATAATGTTGGGCCCACTTTTCTGCAGTTCAATCATGAATTGCAAGTCAATCTGCAACTAGAACCATGGCTTTCCAGACATCTGGAAGCCGTGGATTTGCGGCTCTAAATCGCCCTTCTAGGTCAAGGTATTTTGATATTTTCATTAAAGAGTAGCCTGCTAACTGTTCATTACTGGCATTGCCGAGTCTATTTTAACCCAGATGTAGGGGCCCTAAAGTGGTAGGTTTTAGAAACGCAATAGAAAAACTGTATTTGAATGTTCCGAAACTGATCCACATTATCCATTTAGGCGATGTTGCTAAAATAAGCCTAGCGATAAGGATACCGTATGTGTTAATCTTCGGACACTGCATCTTCGCTAGCTTGCTTGTCATCTGCTGTTTCTGAGATGTCCGAAAAATTACTGGCACGGTTGCTGAATAGCTTGAACAATGGCGACCAGGTCTAAAGTAAGATTAACGTAATGTCATAATAGCTATTCAGATGATGCAACATGGCACTCAAAAACAATGCATCGCATTTGAAAGTTGTTCACCCTGAAATTAAAACAGGATGTCGCGCTTTAATTGTTAAATGTGGATATATTTCTCCAATATATTTAACTAACGGTGAATTATAAAGTGCAATACTATTTTCAGAATAAAGTCTTGACGCAGCAACTTTCCGTTCATTACAGGTTGTTGATACCATAGCAAATAGAAAGGTATGTCTTTGTCTGAGTTTTGAAAGATACTATTTTCCCACATTTAATATGTACAACATCGCATTCTCACACTACTTCGAAAAAGTTTAAATTTAGTGTATTACTTATGTGAACACCGTTTTTCATGGCAATGGGGTAACTTCGCTTGTGATATAATAAACAATCTCAGCATCAGAGATTCAGATGATACATCGGATGCCATGCACGCGTGCAGGTAATTAGTCTGCCCCGTGCGTGTACGAACATATGCATACGAGCAAGCCAGTCTGTACCCTTCAGCAAAGGCTGAGTCAACACACTAAGTCCAACAGCGGCATATATACAACTAGAAGTAGAATAGTCCATGGGCGGATCCAGAGATCTGGTTAGGGGGGGGGGGGGGGCGACTGTGGAGTGGGTGCTGGGAGGGGGTCCCCCCCTTCCACAGGTCGGGGGTCCGGCCGTCCCCGAGAAAATTTGAGAATTGGATGCTATGAGAAGGCATTTCCTGCATTCTGAGTCAGGTAACCCATTATTTTGCTTTATTAAATGTGCCCATTATTTACACATCGATTTCAACAAATCGGACATTGAAAGCAATGTTGAATCAACTTTCAATGTTCTTTGGTGATCTCAACCTACTCCAAAATGTGCAGTCCAAATTCACTTTAAGGGGTACACTGGTGTGTGCTAATACATAATACTATAATGTAAATTGAGAATGAATCAAATTGATCAATCAGGCATAAGCAAGGACTACAGTTACTTGTAACTTGCTTCTAGACAGTCGTAAAGTGTGAGTGTGTGCGTGCGTGCGTGCGTGCGTGTGTGTGTCTGTCCACGTGCGCACGTTGTGTGTGTGATGAAAGAGTCCTGGTTTCCTGGTTCGAAGCTCTAAAACTAAAGTGTTCAAACGGCGTGAGAAACTTCTCTCGGCTGATGCAACGCTGACTGGCAATTTTAGAAGAATTCGCAGAAGGGAGTTTATTAATGAATAGATGTCTTGATCACAATTCAGAAGAGTATATTCCACTGATTCTGGTATAGACTGAGAGTCCATGGTTTCTGTTGACCGTACCCATTTCTCTCTCCAGAGAAGAACTTCAGCGTGTAGTGCAGATTCCAGTTGTCCTGGCTGATCACTCAGTAGATCCCCATACATATTACACAAACTCTTTATGTTCAATGTTAGTGATTCTCCATTCACGTTCAAAATGTGTTTGGGTAACAAGCAAGTGAGTTTGCAAGATGACAAGGTTTCAGTGGAAAACCTCGTTTCCAAATCACATATAACTGAATCCAACAAAGAAATGTAGATTGATCTCCTATAGTACTCCTCGGGTGTCGAATATGGAACATTAGACCCATGTGTTTGTCTCTGTTTAGCAGTGATTCGGGGTAGCTCAATCAGAACATCTAAGCTGGATAAAATCTCGGAAGCCTTAGAAAATATACTGGAAAATTCATTATTGCAATGTACACGCTTGTTCCTCAAAACAGACAATAGGTCTGCGACAAGGATAGTAGCACATGTTAAGTCCAGTGTTTTCTTTTGAAACAACCTGCTAAGTGGTAGACACAACATGAAAATAGACGGCGGGCAGTGCTGTGTGATAACAAACTCAACCTTTTGTATAACGGCTAGTAATGCGTTGGCTTTAGAGGATGTTGTTGTTTCATTTCCAGTTAGATATGTACTCTAGTGCCTCAACACTTTTTGTTAGTTGATCAAGAAACTGAATCAAGGATTCAGTTCTCTCTACCCAGCGAGTTTCACACATACCCTTCAACTGTGCATTCACCACATTAACAAGTACATGGTTTCGTTTGGCTGAAGCATTAAAGAATGATACAACTTTCTTGATAATGCCGATTGAGTTGCGAATGCTCTGAACAGAAGAGGTTTTGGACATGGATAAGTTTAGTGCATGGTTAAAACAAGCGCACCTTACAGCATGTTTTGCCTCCTTCAGTATTTCAGAAACTGCACCTAATTGCTCTGATATCATCATGGAGCAAGCGTCTGTGCTGATCCCAGCACACTTTTGCAGATCTAAGTTGAACTCCTTCAGTGGCTTAATTATTAGCTGGCCTAGGACTTTACCACTCACTCTAAGTTCGAAAGAAGGTGACGACCCCTCGAAACATGTATCATGGACATCTACAAACGCAATGAAGTCTTCATGTTTTTCATTGTTGTTCACGTAACTTAAGCACAACGTCAATTGAGAGCTATGTGAAATGTCAGTTGTTTCATCAAATATGACACAGTAATATTTTGCCTCACTGACACGCTGAAAAATCACATTTCTGACTGTTCTACACATAGTTCAATCAGTTGGTTTTGAGTATTATTGCTGATGTATGTAGCATTTGACATTGTATTCTTAAGGTGGTTTGCAAGTGCTGTATCCCCGCTGTTAATTCTAAACCGCAGAAGCTCTCTAAAATTGCCTTCATTTGTTAGTGGATCTGATTCAAAATCTTATTCTCCGTCATCACGGTGCCCTCGTAGTGAAATGTTCTGTCTCCCTAAGAACAGGATTGACTCAATTATAGGCTTCAATCTCTGTCTATTTTCCTGAACCTGCTGTACTCTCAGCAAATTAATTATATTCATAATGTCTGCCTCTGGTGCATAATATGTTTTCAGGAAATTTTTAGCACTTTCGACAGCTTTCCTATGGTATTCCTGATTCTCCTGAATAACCAGGTCTCCATCTTTCCCTAGCAGCTTTGCGAAAACTGGCAGAGGCCTTGTAACCAACTTTTGGAGAGGGATGTGTTAGTGGGAGCCACCCATTGCTGATGTCACGAATATTTAACAGTATTTGCAGAAAGGTTCCTTCTTAGCATCGGAATATACTAACCACGAGAAACGGTCTAGGTGAGATTGATTTAAATACCTCTTTTCTTCCTTCCCTTTCTTTAGATGGGTTGAATGTGGTAGCTTGAATCCAATTGTGGGCTTCCACGGTTTCTCTATTTGATCACATTTTATTTTATCATCAATAGAAACAATTGAGTCAATGTAAATTCCTATATCATGAACATGAACCAAACCACTAGTTGTCACACTTGAACTCGAAGGTTCTTCATTATTAGCCTCAACTTGTTCGATTTCACAAGTTTCTCTAGTATTTTCCGTCTGATTCTGACTTAACGGTTCATGTTGAAGTTCTGCTGTTTTTGTCTTTTTGATGAAGCCATCTAATGTTGACTGACCCTGACTTCGTTTCATTTTGTTTCTATCAAAGCGAATTGCACAATGTAAATGGGCTATTGAAATTTGAAAGCAAACTACTGTCTACACTCACGATTACGACACTACTGATTACTTATCCCTTAGCACACTGGTGTCAAAAAGTAAATATGGTCAGTCGATCATAGGCAGGTGTGCATTTTGGAAATAATTGTCGACGTCTGTAGCTGTCGTAATACAGCAATAGGTGTCAGCAACATTGCTTCCAAATTGGACACCAGCTATAATTTGACAATAAATTTAATTTAGAAATTTCAAATCTTTAATGGATAAAACACACTTTGCCGGCTTGCCGCAAAATGAAGGACGAAGCTAGGTTTCATTGATAGCATGATAGCATCTGACGCTATTACTAACCAAATAATACTGTGAAGTAGATACAAGCCAGATTGAATAATGTATATGCACACGCGCACAAACGAGACCGAAGTCTTTGAATAACCTGCACCAATCGACACTTGCAAGCTGCTGACACGCTTGATCCTGACTGATTGACAGCTCATAGCCTCGTGGCTCGTTCTGGCGCGTGAATGAAGCATTACGTCATATGGACATCATGTTAACCCTCCCGCAGCGGACAGCGGACTTTTTTAATTTACAGAAGTCAGTTAATTAAATTAAAGGAATTTCGACGAAGACACGAAGTGCCTTGTGATATCATGATATGACATCAATATATATTAGCGTCATTGCGTTATGCATTTGGATAGTTCGATATGCCACGTTTGACAGGGCGACTACCGGTAGCAATTGTGCAAAAATGTGTTTATAAAAATTACCATCTTTGAGAGCTTTAGGCGGGGGGGGGGGCGATCGCCCCAATCACCCACCGCCCCTTGGATCCGCCCTTGGACTAGTCTAGAATTTCTTAGGTCAAAATTGTATGCAGAGATACACAGAGAATTGGAGAATCCAGTTTTAGCTACGCACCGCCCGCCTCTAGTTTCACCCACGCTTTGGCAGTTTTGGGATTGACCGATCCCCGCACTCTCTAATCTCAATTTCCTGAAACATACACATATAAGCTGTTGAATATTTTGACTATAAATTGACTGGGCGCTATGGCAGCAACAGCGCCAGTCAGATTATTTTCAAAATATTCAACAACACCTTTATTAAATAGAAAAGTCATAGTGTTCTTAGTCCACCATCAAATACACGTTCGTGACGAACGTAGCTACGCCATTCAAGACGTAGTTGAATATGACGGCATCATACACGTCGCGTAGCTGATTGTGACGTCATATAATGAGTCTACGTTTGATGTTGCATTTGCATCGTCCTGGTTTGATGCTCATATAATTTCTTATTTACCAAATGTAAGGCTTGAATGATACGGGTTAGCAATTCATTTATTACGTAATACTGCATTGGGTAATACTATTATGACGGAGTGTTGGCGTGATGTAAGCATTCTGATACAAATGACGTCATAAACCGCTGTACCATAACATTATTATGACGTAACAAATAGCCTCGAGAATCCAATAACAATTTTGTATTTGACGGACACATGGTAGTAATGCACCCATTGCAATGGCTAATATATACAGGTGTATAATTAATTCTAATCTCTGGATCTAAGTTCCTATTCGGGGAATATTATGTATTTATTCGTATTCCCATTCTGATCTGGGACACCATATTACACTGCAATGCTATTTCTGTTGCATATGATCCATGGCTGTACTATTAGCGTATGTCAATTTAACCCTTTACTGGCCACACTGACAGAAACACAACAACTCTGCAGTGGTCTTGAGACATGGCTATTTGAAAAGCCAAGAGGAGAGAATGTGTTAATATTTTCCAATGGAACGACTGGGTCTGCAATCGAGCCAGTCATTGCAGTTGTACGTTTTTAGAAATGCTCTTCTCTCGGCCTGCAGATAGACACTGGTTAAGAACAATGTTACTTTTCTTTACCAGTATCCCTTTGATAGTCAAGCCGTCGAAAAAATAGTGTACATTTACAAAAACAGTCTTCTAAAATTAAAATATTTTGAAATATAGTGACAGAAGTGAAAGGTAAAGCAAAACAAATTGAAATCTAGATGCTCGCAGATGGCATCCCTCGCCCTTCTAGCGGTAACTATGGAACACCAGTTGGCTGTTAAAGCATTGTGTTTTGCCATTTAATTTCATTTCTTTGTCACACTCAATTTTTTTAGCCGTTCAGTTGTGAAAACAGGACTGGATAAAAAACTAAAAGAATAAAAAAAATTAAATTAAATAGATAAAAATTAGAATAATTTAGCCAACTGAAGGCCCATATTTGCATCTGGAAGTGCAGGTGGTGCCATCTGAGACCATCTAGAAGTTAAACAGTATATTAAGCTGTAATACATCATGAAGCATCAGCCTCCTAACACATCAGAAAAGTGTCAACACACAAAACACTCTTAAATAAGAATAATACTGAAACAATATATAATATACAAATATGACAATAATATACCCTCACCACTCATCCCCACCCCCTACACCCATCCCACGCTCACCACAAAGTCACACACCCTACAGTGATGCATACATTGTCACATGGCCATACTGTACTAACTTTATACTGTACAGATTCCATATAGTATAACCTAAACCGACTAGTTTTTCACGTGTGCTTGAGGAACGCTGAATGACCACTTCCCACTACAGTTTGACATCACTCATCATCAAAAAACTCAAACAACAAATAACCCAGTACTAAAGAATAATACTGAAGCAAAATATAATAGCCAATAAGATGAACTTTGGTGGGTTTCTGGGGTGGGGTGGGGGGGGGGGGTGGGTGTTCCCCTAGAGAAATCTTATGAATTTAAAACTGCTGAGATTCAATTCCCAGCCTGGTGAGTGGAAATAGTGAGTTGTATTGTACCTCTAATTTAGAACATTCTTGGAGATAATCAAGCAGTAAAATGAAAAAGGAGTACCTATGGCAAGACAGATAGTAACATTGTGAATATGCATTAAACTATCATTCTATTCAGCTATTCATATTCATAATTTAGTTAATGCTACATGCCACTATGGATGTGATGTGTCCATTGAGGAATCATAATCCGAGGTAATTTTAAGAGTTCTAAATATGCATCGGTTAACATGTTACCTGAGAGAATAAGTGTGAGTCTGCAATGCACAATTCATGCATGTATGGGTAGTTTACATTGCTTAACGTAATGCTTTACTTATAAATATGAATAGGTCAATAAATCAGTAGGTGTGGTCATTCCATGATCTAGAGATGGACAAGTACTGGGTTTCCTGACAAAAAATATGCAAGCCTGAAAGACCGAATTTCAGGTATCGTGTACAATTAAATAATAGTTTGACACAATTATAACTGAGAGCTGTTGCTACTTAATGCATAAAGGCATAAAAAGCAACAGCTTCCGGTCAATTAGTTTTAAAATATACAACAGCTTACAGAAATGTATGGTTGTCCTGAAATTGAGATTTGATGGCTTCATTGTTCATAGGACCTTAATTTTCCAAGACATCGTCATGACTTCCGAGAAAACGTTTTAGTTAAGTGTGTGTGTTGGGGGGGGGGTGTTGGAGGGGTGGGTGGGTGGGTTGGTGGTGGGGTATAAGATGTTGTCAGGGCTATTCGGGCCACTCAATTGGATCTTCCACTAAATCGTATTGCTATTCACCTTTGTAAAGAGTGAAACTGCATAAACAAACATTATTCACACAACAAATTGTTGATAGAAATAATTTGGGCTGGTCAAGATCTGAGGCCAGGGGAAAATGCCCCGGCTGCCTCAATTTTACTCCACAGACTGAATATTGACCATCAAAATGTGTAATTGATATATCAAGTAGTATTTTGAGCACATTGATGTGCTGTTGACACACGAGTGGTAAAGCGATACTAAGACCTCGATTCCTAGTTACAGCTGGATGTATGCCATTGTAAATTATTTTTAGAGGATTTGCAAAATAATTTACACTGCTAGTGATGAAATGTGTCAGAAAATAATGTTGTCACCATTGGGTATCATTCATAACTTGCTGGCAACATTTATCATGACGCAGCACTACACCAATACACCTTTCCCACAGTGGCATGTTGGTTTTGTATACGCGAAGACTAGCATAGCTCTCTTTTGCCAGAGAGTATAGAATAATATTTAGTCAATGTCGTGACGCATTGTGCGCTGAGGACCGCGGGCTGGGTCGTATATTGCACTTCAGCAATTATTAAGTTAAGCCACTCCTTTTATATAATGCATTGCTTAGTAACAGGCACATGCTTAGATACGCACATGATTTGAGAGTCAAGCTAAAACATTGCATAACTCAATCTGACGCTATCACGTGCTCTTTGTTGCACCATTACGTTTGTAATGTAATCCGCATTATATAAAGTATTTTAACATTTGTATCTTTGAACATGAGTGTTTAAAGTCCTATACACGTATATATGAAATCTCGCCATTATTTGATAACAGTTTTGACTGAAACTTGCTGCTATATCCTATACTTCTCCTCCTCCTCCTCCTCTTCCTTCTCCTCCTCCCCTCCTACTACCCCTCCTCCACCCCATCCTCATCATTATCCGCTTCATCCTCCTGCCCGTCCTCCTCCTCTTCATCATCTGCCTCCTCTCCATCCTCCTCCATCTCCTCCTCATCCTTCTCCTCACCCCCCCCCCTCCACCACCACCTCCTCCTCCTCCTCCCACTCCACCTCCCCTCCTCATCCTCAGCATCAGCGTTATCCGCTACTACTACTACCACTACTACTACCACGGCAGCGATTACGACTACGATTACAATTACGATTACTCTGTCTACAACGATCACTTTGTGAATACAGTATTCTGCGACTCTAGTAGTCGTAGAACAATTATACGGCTGCAATAAGGCTGTCTTCGCTTTTGCCCACTGTGTTTTGTCCTTAGCCGAAATCATTAGCTTCCTCAGATCCATTCTTGATTTGACTATACCGAGCCATGCTTTCTTGAGCGCACCTCGTGGCACGCTTAACAGATTTATGCAATGTTGTGCATTCCTGGCTGTGTATTTGCTGTCTCCCAGTAGGGCAAATTCCAATGCTCTCTGCGCTGGTGTGCCCCCACCCCCAACCGCCATACTTATCACATGGCCAAACATGGACCATTTTCCCTCAACAACGTTTACAGACAGCGGCGATCTATTATACATCTTAGAAATGTTACTGCCTGACCATCGGTGTCCACATATTTCAGGTGGGTGTTTGCGGTGGCAGGAATTAAATGTGTCTAGAGCTTCCTTTAGAGCTGGCCAGCTGTTACCGCTATGCAGAAACAACAGTATGTAGGTTGCGTTGCATACACGTAGTCCTTTTGCAAAGGGCATCTGTGATCTGCCAATGAGTAGCTTCCAGAAGGACTGGACAGCTTTGCTCCCCATGCCACAGCGTACAGCGATGCCAGCAGTAAGACAAAGCAGTGGACTCAGCAGTTTACTTTTCCTCCATGGTTCGCCGCCACGGACTGGACTGTCATTTCATTTGGTTTCAGGCTTTGTAAATATGTATATGTGCGTGTACTCTGTTTTGGATTCATTCATAAAGAGATACTCACCATGTATTTTGTTTGCAGCCATTGTGAAATGTTCGTCAAGGGGTTTCTTTTCCTCGTCTATGAAGTCCACGTCGTCGGCATATTCCCTCTCTAGTGACATTTGGTGAATTTTCCCGCACGGATTTCAATGCAGCAGCAAGGTAACGTTGAAAAGCACAGGGGATAGACGAGCTCCCTGTCGGTAGCCGATTTATATCCCAATCTATGCGGCGTTCACTGCCTTGACTCTCAGCGTGGCGTCTGCAAGTAGTAGTCTCACTAATCGTGTTTAAGCTGTATTGCAACTGGCCTAAAGTACTACATCTAGGGTCTTTGAGAGGATAATCGTGACAAAGGCGCATGACATATCAATGCCCATTGTGTGGAAATCGCAGTGCTTGAACACGACTACTGGCACGCGCATGTGTGGAGCCCAAACATTGTCTGCGTAGGTGCGTCCACGTTTTAAGCTACTTTGACATGCTCCGATGAGGTCATAGATCCGGTCTCGGATGTGACGTTGAGTGGCATTGGATAGGATGTTCCGTATGCTGTTGAGGAGTACAATGGGCCGCAGAGTGGCAACGACCACAATTGCTTCTTGCGCGCGGGTAGTGCGATAAAAGGTACCTTAACCTAAAGCATCGATGGGAATGTGGTTTATAAAAGCTGAATTTACTAGGTGCGTCGCCTGTTTTCAGATAATGTTATTTACGTATTTGAATAATTCATTGCTCATGCCATGAGGCCCGGATGCTCATCCATTTTCAGGACATTGATTCCCTTCTCAACGTTTGCTGTTTTAATTGGCGTTAATGATCTCCTGGTCAGTAAACTGCTCCTGGAACCTTTCTCAAACTGTCTCGGTTTTGCCCTGGCCAGCCCCGGCGATGTGTACCTCAGAGCTATGTACAGTGAGAGGTGGTGTGCAGTCAGTATCTCTCAGGGCTCATGCTGTCCAAATCATTTTGTGAAAGTCATCCATGCCAGTTCTTGCATTTGCGCGGGGGTCTGCTCGTTGAATAGCACGATCTTTTAAGCGCTTGCTGATGTGGCGCAACATTCTCCTGCCGTCTTCACTTAGGCCACTTTGATAGATGCGCAGCCGTAATGTGTTCTGCTCTGCTGATAGTTTTATTACTACCGGGTATCAGTAAATCCAGTTTGCTTTGGGGCTTCGTCGGGATCGGAGCTGGCATCCCTGTTAGCTATCCGCTCCCCAACGGCCTTTTTGTAAGGCATTTGAGTGCCAGTGTCGCTGATAAGCGTGAGCACGTTGTAGGTGACGCTATGTTCGAGGCTGGTATGGCATTCATACATGTGGTAGAGACGGTTCATCTGAAGGCTTGTAACGACTGGCCTATGGGCAGAATGGACCCCTCCATTTTAGCTATGCCCCGCCCATCACTCGCTAAGCTCCACCCACACCTCGCCGTGTCGGGATTGATCGATCGCCGAATGCCCTAGCTATCGAGTTCCTGAAAACTATACAGGGAAGCTGTTGAATATTTTGAAATTAATGTGGCTGGGTGCTGTTGTTGCCTATGGCAGCAACAGCGCCCAGTCCAATTCGTTTCAAAATATTCAACAGAATATTTATTAAATAGTAAAGGCATACAATTTTTACAACAACGCATGGACCGTCTTCAAATATGCGTTCGTGACGTACGTATCGACATCATTCATGACCTCGTCCATTATGATGTCATTCTACACATCATCTAGATGATTATGACGTCATATGATGGGTGTATTCTCTGGAAAGGTGAATTGACGCCTGCTCTACGACCACTATTACAAGACAAAGATAAATCTTTAAACATTAAGACCTAGTCGCCATTTGTGAAGACTATCTGTGGTCCTCTGTGCTGACATTTCTCCAAAGATTGAAAACCTTGAGGCTGAAACAATCTGCGCTTATATTTAACATGTATTTATTGTTCTTAGCCGGCGATATGAAAGAGATCTCGCTCCATTATCATGCTGCTATCCCTTGATTGTGGTTGACTTATACTGCTCTTACCCGAATATCGCCAGTTGTGCGAATCCTGATCATGCTGATGTCGTTGGATACGGGTCGCATGGTAAAGCAATTACTCGTGGTGAACGTAACATAGAAGTAAATGTCCCGACGCGCGATGCCGCACGATTCTCCATACAAAAATAGTTCGCAATAATCAGTATATGTTTGTCAATATCACGAATTACATTTTGTATATGATGTAGAATGAAACGAGGCTGTCAATTTCTAATCGGATTGTGAGTGCTGGAGAAAGCGAGTCATGGCTTTGATGTTTAAAATCGTAAGAGGATTTTAAAGAACAAAGGTTTTCAGTGATTGGCAGTCGCGTGTGAATTGATGTCCATATATAGATTGACCTTTTGAACGCGATACACCAGAGATGATAAACCATTTGAAATGTCAGAAATAACATGGCAGATATCTTGAAACTAATTTGGCTGATAGGCAGCAACAGTTTCCTTTCGAATTTGTTTCAACATAATCAACCGATTACATGTGTGGCCGTCTCGCATGTACTACCAGCACCACCGTACACATCGTGCACCTCATATAAGTATGTCTGTGTTAATAATTGCTAACAACACATATATTTGCAAACACCCCTTTGATACAATTTTTAGGGAGATAACATTTTTGGTGGCGAGGAGGGTGTCCTTAAGACAACTAGTTGAAGGTCACCTATGTGAAGAGCCCGGATGTGTTACCCAGAGTAGCAGTGTGAATCTCGGAGAAATTGGAAGAATCGTGTCTCTGCCATTCTACACTTGCTAGCATCATCAACTGTTCATTAATATTCCTTTAACGCTTATTTTGTCCAAGAAAATGTCAATTTTCTCACAGAAAATGCACATTTGCAGATCAAGATATTCTTCTTGAAAGATTTGCATGGGAATGAATGGCTCGCTGCTAAATTTCCAACGATCGTCTAATCCTGGTATGCAAATGGACATTTATCAATCCAGTGCTGACTGCAGCTGTGGCCAGCTTGACTGCTAACACGGCAAGCGGGCAATGATCATGTAGTTCATGGATTGCTGGACAATGGACCTTTCCAGTTTATACATCCATCATATTACGTCATAATCAACTACCCGACGTGTATGGTGACGTCAAACTCATTCCGGCACGAATGACTCGATTTAGTGCATCTTAAACGCGTACTAATAACCTGTCAGGTTGTATACATCGTATGTCTTTACTTTTTAATACGAATGTTGTTGTCATAGACAGCAATAGCAGCCATGCACATTAGTTTCAAAATAGTCAACAGATTATTTGTCTAGTTTTCTGGAAATTGATAGTCAGAGATCTCAGGGATTGATTGATACTAACACGAGCGATACGTGTGTGGAGCTTAGATAGAGATGGATGGAGCATGGCTATAACTGGAACGGTCATTTACAACTGAAAGTGTGGCGATTATTTGAAAAGTGGGAGCATGCATCATGGGGGATTGTTAACTGACATGAATATAACACTACATGTACACAATGCACTGTGATAAATGACCTGGAAAAATGGGTACCTATTATTGGCTATACATTCTTTCTATGGTATCTGAAAATCGCTTGAGGAATTGTGACACAAATGTGTCTAAAGTTCACTAATTTCGGTCGATAATCGAACAATTGTGATTCGTGTGAATAGGAAAGTTCTAATAAAGGAACAGATTTGTTTTAAGTTTTACATCTGATTAAGAGATACTATTTTAAATCTAACGGAATAATGCTGATTTTTTTTAATAAAGAAATGGTGCGACCAGGACAGCTGAAATTTTGAGCGTTGTGAACATAGACATTATGAGAAATTGAATACAAAAATTAACATAGCATCATGTCTAAATAATGAAATAGAGATAAAGGATAAATAAATGTGTTTATGTGTGGGCGCATCTGCTAATTTCTCTTATGTCAACAGCGCCTTAAAATGCTCAACATGCTACTTTTATTGATTAACTTATAATGTATCATGATTCTTTAAGAAAATTCAAATCTTTGCTCAAAGAATGGTCATTTGCTGGTCAAAAGAATGAGATTTTTTTGTAAACTTTAAATTTAGGAAAATAGTTTTAAGACCATATTTTAACCGTCTTCATGATTAAAGGGTCAAGTAAATCATAATTTTCGCTTAGTCAGTGTCCATTAGCAGGCCAAGAGAAGACTATTTTTGAAATTTTCTCTGTTACCGGTGAATTTTCGAAAATCGTCTTCGCTTGGCCTGCAGGTGGACATTCCTCAACAATTGCTGCATAGGCTCTGTTTGGCGAGTACAAGGTTAAGATGACACAAGAGGCGTTAAACCGTATATAAATATATCATCTGTTATATTAAATCAATGCCACCATCAGATGCTGTTACTTCGTCTTCTCCAGTGCTGATATCACTATTTTCATTTTCATTATTCAACTTTGCTAGAACAGCACTCAGTAAATGTAGCATTATTCCAGCCTCCTATCTTTGCTCACGCCTATCAAACCAACCAGTATTTTGTATGTGTGCAGTGATGTCTTCTTGACGCACATAGGGTCTTTCAAACACTAACCTGATTACTTCCCATTATGCGACGCTCTGTTCCTTTCATTTTTCATTTCGTCAAATATGATGTCATGATCAACCACGTGGAGCGTAGGATGACGGCATAACCCGTATACCGCATACAGCATAATAATTCCCAGTCCATCCCATGTTAAGATATATGTTATGTAATTCCCGGTCAATCGCAGGTTTAGATACATAAAATATACCTTGTACCGCCATGTTGTCTGCGTATACTAGTACCATTATTACACCGCATATATATTAGTCTTAATTATTACTCTGCATATTGCATGTATTGTCTTGTGTGTAGGCAGCCAATCTTCTAATCTAACTTAAACGCTATGCCTTTGATGGACTACCAAATTGTGATATATTGATATGATATCAAGCCTGGGTCTTGCATCTTGAAGCATAAGACGAACGAGTACATCGAAAGGTACTAGAACGAAATATTGCCTCATCAATTATTGGTGTGCGTGCGTGCGTGCGGGCGTGCGTGCGTGCGGGCGTGCGCGTGTGTGTGAGACGTATGCGTGCGTGGTTGCGTGGGTGCGTGCGTGCGTGCGCGTGTGGTTGCGTGCGTGCGTGCGTGCGTGAGGGCGTGTACGCGCGCGTGTGAGATGTGTGGGCGCGTGCGTGCGTGCGTGCGTGCGTGCGTGCGTGCGTGCGTGCGTGCGTGCGTGCGTGCGTGCGTGCGTGCGTGCGTGCGTGCGTGCGTGCGTGCGTGCGTGCGTGCATGTGTGTGTGCGTGCGTGCTTGCGCGTGTGTGCGTGTGGTTGCGTGCGTGCGTGCGTGCGTGCGTGCATGCGTGTGTGCGTGCGTGCGTGCTTGCGCGTGTGTGCGTGCGTGCGTGCGTGCGTGCGTGCGTGCGCGTGTGAGCTGTGCGTGTGAGCTGTGCGTGCGGTTGTGCGTGTGGTTGTGCATGTGGTTGTGCGTGCGTGCGTGCGTGCGTGCGTGCGTGCGTGCGTGCGTGCGTGCGTGCGTGCGTGCGTGCGTGCGTGCGTGCGTGCGTGCGTGCGTGCGTGCGTGCGTGCGTGCGTGCGTGCGTGCGTGCGTGCGTGCGTGCGTGCGTGATTGCGTACGTGCGTGCGTGCGTGCGTGCGTGCGTGCGTGGGTGCATGCATGCGTGCGTGCGTGCGTGCGTGCGTGCGTGCGTGCGTGCGTGCGTGCGTGCGTGCGTGCGTGCTTGTGTGCGTGCGTGCTTACGTGCGTGCGTGCGTGCGTGCGTGCGTGCTTGTGTGCGTGCGTGCGTGCGTGCGTGCGTGCTTACGTGCGTGCGTGTGTGCGATGTGCGTGCGTGCGTGCGTGCGCGTGTGCGCGCGTGTGTGCGTACGTGTGCGTGTGTGCGTGTGGTTCTGTGCGGCCTGGCGGGCGGGCGGGCGCGCGCGCGTGTGTGAGATGTGTGCGTGCGTGCGTGCGTGCGTGCGTGCGTGTGTGCGTGCGTGCGCGCGCGCGTGTGTGAGATGTGCGTGCGTGCGTGCGTGCCTGCCTGCCTGCCTGCCTGCGTGCCTGCGTGCGTGCGTGCGTGCGTGCGTGCGTGCGTGCGTGCGTGCGTGCGTGCGTGCGTGCGTGCGTGCGTGCGTGCGTGCGTGCGTGCGTGCGTGCGTGCGTGCGTGCGTGCGTGCGTGCGTGCGTGCGTGGTGTGAAAAGACCATCAGGTGCACCAACTAGGTAATTCACCTTTCCAGAGTATCCATCGATGATATGGCGTCATATGATGCCATACTCAGCTAATAGCATTGCATGATGACGTCATAAACATTACGTCATAACGCATTCTTTTAGGCCCGTCTTTAACTCTTAATAGTCAGACACGTTGTACAAATTGTATGTCTGTACTATTTAATAAACATACCGTTGAATATTTTAACAACAATTTGACTGAGCGCTGTTGCTGCAGGCAGCAAAAGCAAACAGTCAAATTAGTTTCAAAATATTCAACAGCATACCTGTACAGTTTTCGGGAAATTGATAGGCACCACGTTCAAAGATCGATCGATGTCAACACGATCGAGGTGTGGGTGGAGCTTAGCTAGAGATGGGCGAAGCGTGGCTCCAAATGGAAAGGTCCATTAAGCAATACAATCATGGCAATCTGTTCAAATTATAGATGCACACAGTTCTTTACCTCTGAATTCGATGTAGTGTACACAATTCAATGATAAACACTGCCTGTGAGACAGGCCCAACTTGATTGCACTGCAGAGTCACGTAGTTAATACTGGTGCATATCAGTAACATGGAGGTCTTATTTTATCATCAAATCCTCTCGCACATCCTCTATGCTCCTTCTAGCTTATCATTTTTAATCGATTATATTCGTGTATGCTTTAGGCAGGTACACAATGCAATACCATCTCAGCTGAGGAGCATCCACATATTAACCCCTCTTGTGTCAACGGCGCCTTAAAGCGCTCAATATATTATGTATTTCAATTAACCATTTAATTGTCAATACTTTTCAAGGACATTTTTGATTTTTGCAGTTAAAGCGAGTATTTTTGTAAATTTATAACGAAAATTTACAAAAATAATATTGTTATCCTTAAAATGGACATTCATAAAAGATGTATTGCTAAACTGTCTGCTTAGCTAGTGTCCAATTGCAGAACCAGAAGAGTTTTCCTTTGAAAATGTACCACTGGAATGACTTACTCGGTTACATTTCTCAAGGACGCTGCAGCATTTCGCTTTGACTAACTTGGCCATTAAAGGGCTATGTTGGCTCAAGAGCGGTTAACAGCAATCCGGATGTTTAGTTTGTTATCCTAAAGGTCAGCTACCGAAACACCATATGCTGCGTGTTGCAATCTGTTTCATTTGGTATTATAACTTGGCCATTAGAGCGCATATCGATTTTCCACTAGCTTATAATCTCAGTAATTGCTGGTTTTCTGGTGAAGCATTCAGGTTCTAGATGCGAATATGTAATTTTCTTATCTCTGATATGAATGGGATGTCTAACGTCCAAGAACAAGGAAGCAATATGTGTCTAGCCTGACTACACTATTGAGTGACAACATGCGAGGCTGTGCCAATGTATATTGACATACACATATAGATCCCTAATAAGTCGGTAACGGATCAATAAAGTGATAGATAAATAGGCGTATAGACAAATAATGCATTAATGTATATTGATATGCACATACCCACATATGCTAATGCAGTGCACCGACAAGCAACTAAAGATAGTGGTGCTTGAGAATGTAAGAGGTGCCCACACGTGACTCTCCCCAAACCACGGGCACGAGGAGAGAACAAGGAAAGACATGCATTGCGCATAACATAGGAAAATGCAGGACTCTTTCCTAAAATGTATGTTCATACATCAAAATGTATATTTATTTATTTATGTATAGCAGATGGAATTGATGATAGCTTGAACAAGCTGATATTGGAATTAGTATTAAATTGATATAATTGATTTAACTTACCGTGAGTAGAAGTAGATGCCGCCGTGCCATGTGTATGTCTACTGATGTTGTTGATACATGCCAGTCAGTGACGGATGTACACGCATATTATTATCTATAACGCGATGTTAGAATCATGCGTGTATAGAAATTATCTCGTTAGCCTTTCTGCCTGTACGTTGAACAAGTGACATTTTAGATTTATGTAATAGCCATATACCACACATTGGGCTGAGAATCATGTCACCAACTGATTTATGTTCGTCAAATAAGGCCCCTTGACGAAGATGTGCTGGCATTGAATGCATTATCACCTTGGAAGATGTTCCCTTAAGACATTGGTGCAATACCTGGAGCTCAGATATATCTGATTTGGTTCTTCTTGGATCTTGCAATTAAATCACATCGCCATGAGTTACGACTTGCACACATCCGTATTTTTACCCGACGTAAGGCATCGTGTAAGTGCCATATTAGAGGTCACCCATTAATAGAGTTCGATGCATGAGAACCCAGTGAACCCTAAGGTTTTCCCATAATAAATGAATAAGAGAGGCTTAGGCAGTAACCTGTCAAGCGAGATTGGAATTCGAAATTATGGTTAGTATTTCCAGTTGATGAGTAAGTCAAAGCAAACTTTATTATTGCTCCCTATCAGAAAGTTATCAAAATGATCTCGATAGCACTGAGTGAATCCGGATCATGATTGTGCGGATGGAGGTTTCTTGAAGAGAATAGGTGGCGATTAACAGAGCCATAATTGCGTAATATGTATTAATGATCAACCAACCACCACAGCTCAGAAGAGTTATAAGAAAAGTTACAACTTGGACTAAATCAGTGTTTGTGTACAAAAGTAGATGCTTACAAGTATTAGCACTCGACCAACTAATGTACCTACGGTTAGTCATTATGAAGAATAAGCTATCTTAGTTTGAATTTGTTATAACTGATAGATTTACGTCTTAGTTCAGTCAACCTCGGAAGTTAAACTGTGCATAATTATACACGCTTAGCGAGCTAGTCATTCCAATGATACATATTCAAAAAGTGTCTTCTCTTTGCCTGTAAATGGGCATGCATGAAGACCACTTCAGAGGCCGGTTTTTACCAGGTGCAGCATGAAAGGGTTAAATCCTTGAGAGTGTATATCTCCGGAGCAGAGAGAATCATTGTGAACATATATTCCAACGTACATATACACTGTGATCTGATTAAAAAGCGTGTATTTACTTGCCATAAACAATCACACAATCGGATTGATCGTAGAGTAAATCAGTATTCCTCTGATAGAGTAACGTTAACATAGCTTCTCTATTTGCTCAGGGGCCAAGAGATAATGACCTCTGTGTGTTAGTATTTGCATGTGCATTATGTTTATATTTGATGTGTACAAAGGGCAACCAACTACAGAACTTGTTAACTCACATTTAGAAATATAATGATGTCAGTAGGAGGACTAGAAGTTCGTATGACCAACATTCTGATGGCAATTAACGCAGATGCATTTATTAGCTGACGCGTCATACCTAGTTAGGCAACATTTTTCATCTATAGTATAGGGTACCTATTAAGTTTGACTTGACTAAATTTGACTAACTATCGCGCATACCATTCATGAATTCGTTTTTTCTATCACTCATATGATGTCATAATCAACAACGTCACATGCAGGCTGACATCAAGACGAATTCCGTCATAAATGGCACGATGTAGTCCGTCGTAAACGCTTAATAGTCCGTCAGGTGTGCGAATTGTATCTGTTACTGTTTAATACGTATTATGTTGAATTTTTTAAACTAATTTGACTGGGCGGTGTTTCTGCCACATTTCATAATATTCAACAGCTTACCTGTATAGTGTGCACCAAATTGAGATTCAAATAGTGCCGGAATCGATTGATTCCCATATCAAGCAATTTACGGGTTGAGCTTTGCTAGAGATGGGCGAGGCATAGCTAAAACTGGATTCCTTCATTGCTTCATTATGAGAATGTTCAACGCAAGTATGCATTGATCGTCCTGATGCAGCCCATGTATGTGGGAAAATTGTCACAAGGAACGAATCCCTTTCAACCTATGTCCGACCCATTTCTAGGTAAACTCTGCCCACTTCTTCCCGCGTGTTTAACACATATTGTTTCAGTTTAATCTTATAGTGGCTAAACCGGCAATATGGCACCTTCAGTGCTCTTAAATAATGTACATTTGCAGGCAAAGAGAAGACCATTTTTTGTAAATGTATCACTGGAATGACTGGCTAAGTAACCGAGTCAGTCGTTCCAGTGCTAAGATTTAAAAAAGAGTCTTCTCTTGGCCTGCACATGTACGCTGTCAAGGCAAAAGGTTGGATTATTTTGAATAGTAATCAGGCAATGATCCAGCTGAACAAAACGTGTGGCACCAGAAAGTTATTTTTATAAATTTTTGTGGCAGATTTACACGCATTGTCTTTTCTAAATGTGTATTTACTTAGTGGAAATTGCAAGTATTTTCTTTGATATATCTAGCGCGGTAAAGGGTTAAATAATATAGGTAGCATTTTGCCCACGTTGAGGCGCTGTTGACACATGCGAGGTTAAGCTTGGAAATTGGATTCCCACACCTAAATTGCAAGGTAACTATACAGGTAATATTTTGAAACAAATTTAACTGCGGCTGTTTCTCAGTAAAACCTCCCAGTTAAATTAGTTGCAAAAATATTCTCAAGAGTATTTATTAAGTTGTAAATTCATCTAATACATGCTATCTCATGTGGTTACATTCATGAGGGGATTTCCGATTTTCGTGACGGAGCTAAGCCTCTTTGATTAAGAAGCTCAGCTATGTAGTGATGCACATGCTTTTGACGATAGCTGCTTGAGCGAACGAGTTGATCCCTCTATTGGCAGGATACGTGTGGTGGGTGGTGGGTCGTGGGGTTGTAGCGAAATCGACTATGTAATAGTTGTCACGTGTTTGCGGAGTAGCACTACTATTATTCAGTTTCTCACAGCGAAAAACGTCAGCATGACAAGATTGAGACAATTAATGTACACTCATATGGAAAATCAGAATATTCACTGGAAGTTATATGAATTATAAGAGCTCAGTGTATATATAGCAGATGAAACAAATAGGAGGAACGGTAGGAAAACTACGGGACCACTACGGTACAAGAATGAAAGAAGGAAAAACACCAGTACACACTAGACTGATAATATGTAAAAACAAATGCAACACGATATTTGAAGGAACACAATAGCATACTATTCCCGTCCCTATCTCCCGGTGAAAGGGAAAAACGCCAGGCATATTGTCATCTTCCACGCCCAATGGTTTGCTCATAGGCCCTATTTCCTTGTCAACCTCGACACTCCACAATAGCCATTTACATTTCAGGATGCTACATGTCCTGATTAATTTATATGCGGAGGAACTAAGAAGATTAGTCTGAACTGGAGTGATCCAGTTCTAGTTATACGACGCCCATTTCTAGCTAGACTCCTCTTGAATTATCAGCATCCAAATTTCAAGGTAGCTCTACAGGTAAAATGTTGAATAATTTGAAACTAATTTGACTGGGGGCTGTTGCAGCTCGCAGTCATATTTGTTTCAACATATTCAAAATAATATCTTTTAATATGTAAATATGAAGGGTGAAAATGTAAATAAGTTTCTAAATATTCAACCGGATGTTGACTAAATTGCAAATCCACCAAAGCCATACAATTCGTACACTTGACAAACTTTTCAAGATTTATGATTCATATGGGGTTATGATTGCGTCGTTATCCTACATTGGCGTAATGGACCTGTCCAGGTGTAGCAATGGCCCGTCAATCACTAGCTAAGCTCCATCCACGCCTCGCTCGTATTCGGATCATCGATCCCTGAACACCCTGACTATCAATTTCCAGAAAACTATACAAATAAGCTGTTGAATATTTTGAACCTAACCTGACAAAGCGCTGTTGCTTGGGCCGAATCTGTTGTGTGGATGTAAAATACAAAAAACGGTCAATGGTTCGTGCCCCAATTTGACTACGACCGTTTCTAGAGAAAGAGGTTTAACTTCGTAATTCAACTAAATCCAAAAGAATGCGAATGATATTAGTGGTAGTTGCTATTTGCTTTCGGCATAGTGCGTGCATTGGCCTGTTGATCTCTATATTAACCTTTTGTGTGTCAATCCCGCCTCAAAACGCTCAAAAGACGACTTTTATCAATTACGCGTTTTCAAGCAAATTGAAATATTCGCTCAGTGACTGCCTATTTGCTGGGCAAGCGAAGACTATTTTTTGAAAATGTATCACTGGAGTGACTGGTTCGGTAACCGAGCCAGTTATTCCAGAGGTAACTTTTCAAAAATAGGCTTCCCTTAGCCTGCAAATAGGCAGTCGTCAAAGCAAGTATTGGCCGGTTGTATCATTATAAATCACAAGTTGACACAAGAGGGGGAAATCATATTCTCCAAGGCGTAGGTTATCTGTTTGGACATTGATTAGTATGTGATTTACTTGATGTTGGTGGTCGTGTTATACTTGTGAATTCATTGCGGTAAGGCTCGTCCAAAAACTATTTCGAATGTATATCTTAACATAATATGTAGTGAACATACCTAGTACTGATAAGTAAGTAAACACAGTTAGAATCTTTCTCAGTCATAGTGTGTTCATGTGTTAGAAAATAATCTAGCAATGCAAATTTGAAAATATGAAAATCGATCATTCTAATTATGTTTGCTCAATTTGGCAAATGTGGAGATCGATGCTGATAATGACGTCATTGCAGTCTCATCTACCTCAACGAAACACCGAAACCAATGGAGGAGTCCAGTATATCCGTCCATCATATGACGTCATTATCACCTACGTGAGGTGTAGGATATCGTCATAATCAATTACAGCATGACTGATGTAGATAAGTTAGTTATGACCGCTTAATTGATGACGAACTGAGGGAGTGTGTACGAATTTTATGTGTGTACTATTTAATAAACATCCTGTTGAATAATAATAAGGAAAAATTAGTTACCTCTCCGGGATGTAGAAATTGACCGCCAGTTAGTGCTGAAGAAGTGACTGAGATGGTCACGAAAGCTACACTCAAACACTGTTTACATCCCTGAGAGGTAATTAATTTTTCCTTACTATGAATCAACCCGGGATCGGGACCAACTTTTTCGGAAATATCCTGTTGAATTTTTTTTAAATCTTATCCCCCTAGAAATTGAGATGCAGGGTGCGATGCGCAAGAGATCTAAAATAAATTACTTTCAAAACATCCAAAAGGATTACCTGTATGCCTGGTACCTTGAGACTGCGATTCTTGAAATTCAGGTTTCAATATGGTAAACTTAATTCAAAAGCGGTGTTGTACGAATTGTATGCCTTTACTATTTAATAAACAAGCTGTTGAATATTTTGGAACGAATTTTACCGGGTGCTTGTTCAGCCTATGACAGCAACAACACCCAGTAAAATTACTTTCGAAATATCAAAATATTCACCAGAATGTCTTTTTAAATATGAAAGACACAATTCGTACAAGACCGCTTAGTCTCTCATCAAGTAAGCTTCGTGACGAACTTAGCTACGCGATTCATGACGTAATTGAGTATGACGTCATCCTACAAATCAAATAGCTGATTATGACGGCATATGATTGATAGACAAACTGGAGTCCTCCATTGCGGCAGCAATTTTAATGATCCACATTTTTCAAGGAATTTTAAGTTTATATGATTATTTTTGTAGATTTACCACTGGAAGTCTTGGCCGGCTTGCCTATCAAAGGAGGAATGTTAAAGAAAATTCAAAAACATTACCAATGCAATGACTGGCTCATGCAATACAGCGACTATTATTTAAGAATACTCTCCTATAGACCTGCAAATAGCCATGCCTTAAGACCACCGCAGAGGTGTTTTTGGTTGTTTTGAACTAAAAGATGTGAAGTCTGAAGAGGTAGGGTGTCATAAGCGGGCTTAAATCTAGAAAGTCCCCCCCCACCCCACCCCACCCCCTCTCTAGTATGCGCGACACATGCAGAATAACCCTTAATAATCCAATTTGGATGATGAATATAACAGAAGTGGTAGTGGCCATTCTCTCTCAGCATAATGTGTGCAGAGGAATGGTTAATATCTACATTGATCTAATGTATTCTGACAAAACCGGATATGCAGGCTGTACAATGTATGTCCGACTTGAGAATCAAATTATTCTCCTAAAATAGAGGGTGTAGACCATAGTAAGCTGTTTATTTGTGGTAATACTATTGTTACTGTAAATGCAATGTGTGAATCAAGGTTTTTCTTAAGAGTATTATTATAATATGCTATCATTGACATTTTGTATTACATACTAAAGCCGTTTGCGTACTTCAGTATGGCGTCATTCCGGATTAACTCTCTCGTCTGAATATGGCCCGAGTAACGAATGCGAAGGTTAGAATTAAGTCCGGTCCAAGATCACTTCATTTACACGGTAGGCTCGGCAAGGGAGTATGAGGATAAACGGTTCATAATGAATGTTGCGGTATGGTATTAGCAGTACAGTACATTATATGCATATATATATACTATGTACAATTATATGGCTTAAGTAGTAGTAGTAGTAGTAGTAGTAGTAGTAGTAGTAGTAGTAGTAGTAGTAGTAGTAGTAGTAGTAGTAGTAGTAGTAGTAGTAGTAGTAGTAGTTTTTATTATTGTCAAGCATTAGTTCTATGAACCCGGGTTTTTTACGAAGCAATGGCACTAGGATGTAGCTCATTCTTCATCTGTAATTTAATTTTACTTTTTTCTCACTTTTCGACCTGAGTGGTGTTCGAACCTGGAAATTCTCCGGCACCTTCCGCCTAGCATTTGGGAGCCGAGTGCTCCGCCCACTGGTCCACCATCCAGAGGGCAAAAATCATCTTTCACCGGACCAGCTTTCAACCACCTGACTCACAACCACACGAATTAACTGGAATTGATGGTGTACATTATAGATATTTCTACTTTTACGTTTCTGAGATATCTCCTGCCACATAACTAGGCACTCGCAAGTATGTAGTTTGTATTAATGGCAAGCAGTAGTTCCATGTGCCCTGTCTTTGACGACGCATTGGCACTAGGATCCAGCTCATTCATCATCTGGAATCCAACTTTACGGGTTTTATCAATTTTTGGCCTGAGTGGGTTCGAACCTGGCAATTCCCCGGCACCTTCCGCCTAGCGTTAGGGATCCGATGATCATGGCGACCTTATTACTTTGAGCACGAATGTTAGCAATCGAAAACTCATTTGCAAATGATTACAACTAACTATCATGTTGACTATTTCGAAACAAATTTCAATAGGAGTGTGTGCTACTTATAGTAGCAACAGATTCTTGTGAACTTAGTTTCAAAATATTCAATGGCTGCCCTGTGTAGTTACGTTGAATATTGACATGATGTGAATGCATGATTCGAAGTATTAAACTGGCCACTTACACATTATCGTGAGCATAGGACCGAGTTTAAGAATCAGGTTCTGAAATTATTACCCGGGGTCCGCGGAACTGCTGCTAGGATCGCCAGACAGCTAGGAACCAGTTGCAACCGCAATACTGCTGGGGGTATGTTGCGGTGGGAGTGGTGTTTGATGAGCGTGTGGGTTGGAGTCCAATTCAATTGTGTTCAAAATATTCAACATAACATGTGTTACATTGTACTCAGAATTGCTTTCTTTTGGAAAGATATACACTTTTTTATGAGCTGTACTATAGTTGTGGCATAATTGCGTGTGCCTTGGGACCAAATAATTAAGACAAAACTAATTTGTGTGCCATATTTTAGGCGCCCTGAACAGTTGGGGGCCCTATGCAAAGGCTCATGTTGCATTGCCTTTGGTTCGGCTCTGGCAATAGGACGTTGCGGTTTTATGATGTTCGTGTGCAGAGTCAGTCTGTGGGTTGAGACAGCTCAGCGAGACAGCTCCAATTTGTAGATAATTGTGCAGAGATTTAAATACAAATGTGTACTAACAACAGTGCCCCCCCCCCCCCAGTGTTGGCCTCTTTTCGATAACTTAAACATGTCAACTAAGAATATATAGTGATTTAAATGTTCAACTCTCGCACGATGAAATCCCCAAGGCTATGTCAAAGCTAAAAATAGAAAGACACGATGGTTTGAGATAATACAGCCACAAAATAATAGTACTACAACGAGTGTAATATAGAAGTATTAGCTTAAGCTAGATACGCATATATCCCTCTGTTCCTGTAAATATGTTGTCATTTGTCCCACGTATATTGTCTATATGCATAGAAGCATAGCATGTTAAATGTATGGATTCTTAAGTTATATTGTATCCGTATTACCAATAGCATTATATGGTCTATGTAGGGGGCCATCGCCATATAGGCTCTGCCGTTGGTGGACTACCTGTTGTGTACTTGTAAATGTATAATATAAATTATAATAAATAACCTTGAGCCCGAACTTGAACTTGAATTCGTAATGGAATTCTCAAGGCTTGGCATACATAACTGTTGCCATTTTGCACGTAACATTCAATGTAATTAGTTCTGCATACGTTCCCCCTGATGCGTGGAGTGGCACTATTTTAGTGCCTATTCAGAGGAATGGTGTTAAGCAGGATCCATCAAGCTACAGAGGCATGACATATTGGCAGTCATTTGGGGAAATTGTTCTGCAGTCTTATCCACACTCGTCTTTACACATTCGCTGAACGTCACGCTCTGATTCCTAAATATCATATCTGTTTTATGAGTGGGTCATTGTACATCCGATCATATTCTTGCACTAAAATGCATGATCGAAAGATGTGTTAACAAAGGTTTCTCGAGAACACTTGTACTTCTGTCTTGTTGATTTTAAATCAGCTTCTGACTCCATGTCACAGAACGCGCGCATTTATAATCTCACTAAGCACCGTAAAGTGGTAATTTTATTTCAACTCTACACATTATTTATACCAATGTATTTTACTCGATACAACTTGACAATAACTATAGCGAGAATATGAGTTCAAAGGTATGTCTGGGTCAAGGATGTGGTTTGAGTCCACTTTTACTTAACCTACTTGTACGTGAGTGGACACATATTGCATGCGAGTGCTGACAAACAAAACGTTGCTACCGACAACTGCTGCATGGCTGAATAAGTTGTGTCCAAACGCAGATAGTTATCAAAACTAAGATTGGGTGCACACTCTCTGCACATAGACACCGACCTCTACCGCTGGCGCAAGTTACGAGTGGAGTCCAGTCTATGTGCTGTGCATGTGGCAAGGTAGAAGAATGTTCTTGAATGTGATGACTTGCGGCAAAAGGGGTGGGGCTCATTTCATTGTTGAACTGTCTCATTATTCATCATGTGATAAGCAAAATGATGCTGATAATTGCAAACACTGGATGCCCTGTAACTTAGGTAATAATGAAATAACAAAGCATGTTATTAAATGTGTTGCCTTGATTACTGACAACATCAAGAATGTATGGTGTGTGAATTAGCCCTCTTCCCCACACCAAACCCCAACGCATATTTCACCCAACAAATTTATGGCAATCTGATCCACAAAATCTTCAGTGGCTTCGTAAAAACTATCTGCAGATTGTTTTCTGTAGATACTGATCTGCCTTATATGTCGGGTATGTAATTAAACGCAGAATGAACAAATAATTAAAGAGTAAGAATGCGTTTATTGATTTTAGGAAGCAGGGCTTGCGGACTAGAAGGAACTAGTTCAACAAATACAATCGACCTCAGTCAGAAAATCCCTTGGTATGAAGAGGCTTAGTTTGTAAGTACTGCCCACATGTTCAGAGTAATGCCACCGTGTCTGCAAGATGGGGATTTTGTGACATCACTATCCAATATAAATAGAGGTTGAACAGATGAACATGCTCAATTGTCGCTTTGTCAGCAACTATGCTACTGCTACTGCATTGCTTGTCAATGATAGAAATGCTAACATAGCATTGAGGATGAGCACGTGTGTGTTTGTCTATTTGCACATGACCAATCCTAATGGCGTTTGTGTGTTAGCATGTGTATTTTGTTCTTATTTGTGGTCTGGATTTGTCAAGATACGGACGAGGGCAATGGTAGAATATAATCAATATTAACAATATTTACAAGAAGCATGCCGTAATAATAAACCTCTACAGACTGCATTGTACATACGATACTGGAAGATGAGGGATGTTTAAAGGGGGTGTAGACAGGCAGAGTAAGAACACTTTCACACATACGTATGCTCCATTCATTCATGTTCAATGTCAAAATTCCCAGATCGACCTGACTTAAGCCATTTATGTACAAAAGCGTGTTATAATTAATAAAGTTCGTCTGAAGGGAAACTACTCCTCTGCTATAAATGGTGTTATCATTACGCCGGCACAATTTGGCGCCAAGGCATAATCAGGTGTAACGTTTTCACAGCTACACGAGCAATTAACCTTTCCAATTGTAGTTATGCACCGCCCATCTCTAGCTAACCTCCACCCACACCTCGTTCGCGCTGCGATCGATCGTTCCCTGGACTCCCTGACTATAAGTCTCCAGAAAACTATACAGGTAAGCTGTTGAATATTTAGAAACTAATTTGACCGGAAACTTTGGCATAAACAGCACCCCAGTCAAATTAGTTTTAAAATATTCAACAGCATGTTTATTAACAATTCATACAACCTGCCGGACTATTAAGCGTTTAAGATGGACTAAATCGAATCATTCATGAAGTAATCATTATGACGTCATCTTAAGCATCACTTAGTTAATTATGACGTCATATGATTGGCTGAGGAAATTGATTCACGAATTTCTCACATGAAATGAGTCTATATCACATACAGTGCCTACATGATTAGGACAGTGTATGCACAGAGCACATAATGTTGAAATATACCGTTCAGAGTCAACGCACATACCAATATTACAATACATAATGCTATGTTCATGAAAGTCAATGATTCAATGTCAGTGCATTCTGTACCCAATGCGAAGCGTGTATCAATTGTGCACACTATAATGCCACCATCCCTTGATCATCAGAATGAGAAATCCATTCTCAAACAAGTATATGTGGACATAGACAACCACAGACATACAAGATCGTCTTTGATAACATTGATTTTAATTTTTGTTTCGTTGTCCGAAATATTGTTTTGGCAATGATTCTTTGTTCTTAAAATCAGGAACAACTTGATCTTGTTTAGTCTTCCTGTTGTTCTGAAAATCTTTTTCTCTAATACTCATCAAGTTGTAGATATTATTAGATATTAATCCTTGATTACGTTCTAATTATTATACATATTGTGGTTGGAATATTAACAGTGATGATGGTCACGCACCGACTTGCAACTCCATTATGGTTATTCCAACGTACGTTGGCTCGTTGATCCCTGGGTGCGGCCCACTATGCGTGTGCAGATGTCCATATAGAGCAGTTGTCTGAATTATGCTTAACCATAGGCGATCTTAGACATATATATATATATATATATATATATATACCGGAGTGTGGCAACTCCAAAGGGATGCAAGTAGTCCGCTGCCATTTACTATGTGGGTTTAAATAGGGCACAGTTAAAACAAGCATGTGGCATCAATCAAGATAATGGTTAGCATGTTTCTGAAAGTGCTCTCCCACGTTGTTTATCATCACCAACACATCGTAATGTGTACAGCATCTACCGTCTACATTTTCCAATATCCCCTATGCAGTTGATTCTCCGACGTTTCTCAAAGCGTGCATGGGTGGAAATCGTTTTTCTTCTAAATTCTGAAATCCTCTTAGCCGATGGATCTAATTGGTATCTCAGCGGCAATGCGATGTATCATGATGGAACCTGGGATATAATGCATGGAATTGTGAAGTCCTAGATTTAAGTCGACAATGGCATAGCACATGCGCCTTTCCATAAATGGGATCCTATTATCGTGTTGAGATATTACATGCAATGTACTAGTGGTGGGTAGGGAAAGCCAATTACGTGCAATGCTACTCGACTTATATTGGCTTATTTTTACAAAGTGGGTTTCTAAAGTCAAGGTATTAGTTTTTCGCGAGGTATAGGAAGTACACCAACTGGATTGACGCAAAGCCTCAAAATTGTTGTCTCACTAACACCTCCCTTAGTGGTCTATCGGTCACCTTGTTGTACATGATCCATGGGTAACAATAACAATACGAGGCATATGTACCGATGTAAGTGTGCATGCGTATCTAAAATTAAATTACAAATGCTTGGACATTCAATGTTCAAAGGGGTAAACAGCGTGTATTGGTAGGCCAAATTATAGTGTATATATGCGTACTGTATTATGCGGATCTAGTAGTAGAACATCCTACCGCTGCAATCTGTCCTTTTACGCTTGTGCCCACTGTATCTTGTCCTCAGTCGATATCCTTCAGTTCCCGCTTTCTTGAGCTGAGCTCGTAGCACGCATACCACAGTTATGCAGTGACGTCCTATCCTGGCTTTGTATTAGCTGGCTTTCAGTAGGAGGGATTCCAAGGCTGTATGTGCTGGTGCGTCTTCTGATATTCTTAGTGCATGGCAACACATGGAACATCTTTGCTTGGCGACTATTACACAACCTGGATAGAGCATCCTTGGAAATTATACTGTATGGTCAGCAGTGTCCAGTGATGATGCGTAGGTGCTTGCGATAGCAGGCATCACGTTTGTCATGGGCTGCCTTTGGAACTATCCAGCTATTACAGTTATGCATCATCAAGGATACGCATGTTGCATTGTATAAACGCAGATTTTTTGTCACGGGAATCATTGATCTACGAATCCATAGCTCCGAGAAGGACTAGACAGCTATGGTCACCATGACGCAGCGTGCAGCAATGCCAGAGGTACTACAAAGCAGTTTTCCTCCATGGTTCGGCGCCATAAAGTGGATCGTTATATTCGTTAGTGGTATGCTTTGTTGATAGACATATGTGGGTGAACTCTGTTTTGGATTCACTCGTAAAGGGATCCTCAGTTTTTGGTTTACTAGCATATATTGGGAGCTGTTCGTCAATGGGTATCTTTCCTCGTCTGTGAAGTCCACATCATCGGCCTATTCAATCTCTAGTTGCATACTCGGTATGGACACTGGGGGTGCGGTTGAGGTGGGGTGGGGTGGTGGGGGCGGGTTGGTCTTGTGGAATCTTCCGGTACGTATTTCAATGCGGCGGCCTGGTAGTCTGGTAAGAAGTGAACAGCACAGGTGATAGGCCACCATGTGGGGAGCCGATTGATGTCTCAAATTATACAGACTTCGCTGGCTTGACGCGTACTCTCAGCTTGGAGTCTGCAAGAAGTAGTCTCATTAGTCATAACTCTTTTTCATTACAACTTGCCTGGCGTAGTACATCTAGGATTATTGAGCGTGTACTTGTGTCAAAGGCTCGTGCAATGGAAATTCCTATTTGTGGAAATCCCAGTGTTTGAATATGACTACTGCCGCATGCATGCGTTGTGCCCATACCATGTATGCGCAGATTTTTTGAAAACTGATGTCCTGATAGGCAATTTCTTGCACGCGGAGAGATAGAACCTTGGCTAAATAATCTAGGCAAATGTGTATTTATCCGAAATATTCCCCAGAATGTGTTCAGATGTGGCAGTGTTCCCCTGTTGCCACACTAGTAGCTGTTGTTACCCGCTTTTTCGTTTAATCATTTCCAGGATTTCATTTAGTCTGCATCATATTGAAATTAATTTTGACATATTTCAGTACTTAGATGTTATTTGGACATGAAGCTAATTTTTATTCGCATTTTTCAGTGATTATGAAGAAAATGGCATCAACTGTTGACGTATTATGCCACTAATGGCGAGCCCAATGTCAGCGAAATTGTTCAACTTCAGACGCTGTATTGATTGCCCCTTATTATCAACACACATTTTATATTAATCTGCGATGCACTCGGAGATTATTAACATCAGCCAGGAGCTGTCTTCTTTATTTTTTCTTATTCTCGGTTAAAGAGGTTGGCATACATCTCCTACAGTTTTCCTCCGATCAACTCCAAACTTGGTAAACTCTTAGTACTCATGGAGGAATAATGCGATTGTGCTTTTATTTCGGATCTGCCAAATTTGAGTTGGGAAAAAATGTCCCATAGGAAATGTATGGGGTTTATTACTGCCCTGCATGTCTTGGCCACTATTACTTGTATGCAATTATAGATTCGTTCGATAGCTGCTATGCGTTTATCTTAGGAAAATGGCCATGCAAACATATATATATATATATATATATATATATATATATATATATATATATATATATATATATATATATATATATATATATATATATATATATATATATATATATATAACATGCTCATTATCATAACCAGATACTAAATGTAATAACGCATCTTATAGTGGACATTTCCAGTTTTGGCTATGCCCCGCCCATCTATAGCTAAGCTCCACCCACACTTCGCCGTGTTTGGATTGGTCGATCCCCGAATGCCCTAACTAACAGTGTCCTGCAAGCTATACAGGTAGGCTGATGAACATTGTGTAACCAGTTTGACTGGATGCTTGCTGTTGCTGCCTATGTCAAATTAGTTTCGCAATATTCAACATACAATTTATTAAATTGTAAAGCCATGCAATTCGTACAACAACGCACCGTCCCTCTTCAAATACGCTTGCGGCACGTGCTTAATTACGTCATTATGACGTCATGGTGCCATTATACAGGTCACGTAGTTGATTATGACGGCATATGCTGGATAGATACAGTGGAACGGTCCATTACGAGCAAACTATTATTATGTAGTTATCACCAACATATCTTACGAGAGTATGCACAAGATATCCACCTTTAATTCGCCACCATTCATTATTACATTCTTTAAAATAGTGTTTAATCTCATGTAACATTTTAAGGTACATACGATGTAGAATTGGCCTTATTCGACAGGATGCCATACCATAACAGCGCAGCTACCGTGTCACCATCTCATATGGTGTGAGATATGGGCACAAAAACAGAGCACGGCATGAATTTTAACGTCGAACCGCTTACCGTAAGCGGAAATAGCACAGACACGGCATAATGATTCCGGAAATTGTAAGCACAGCGTTGCGGCAATTTCTTCACGGTAATGCTTTTATAGCTCCATGACGTTGAAACCAAATATCGAGGGCGATGCTTGTATTGCCTGCCTACAACGAACACAGGATTTATGTATGGATTAATATTCGTTATAACTATTGCGTCAGTAACTTTCCCGCGTCTGATACTGCACTGGTTAGACAGCGTATCACGTGATAATTATATCAACTTCCGTGAACCGCACGCGTCCAGTAAACAGACACATGTATCGCGTTATTCGCACACCTGGGAATGCACGCGTACGGACATGTACACATATAACGCGCTCAAGCACCGACACTGGTGGATTGCTGCGGTTAAATAAATGGTTCCGTTTTCTAGCTATTCCCCGCCCATTTATAGCAAAGCCAATTCCAGTTTTTAAGCGTGTTGGAATCGATTTGAAACTTTGAAACCTGAATTCCCAGAATAAAGGTCCCAGTCAAATTAGTTTCAGAATATTCAACATAGTGTATATTCGGCTATTGGTTTCATGACGAAAACGGGGAAAGGGTCTTGTGGAATGACCATTTGCAGATCATGAGAAGGATATATTTGAAACATTACCACTGAAATGACTGGCTCGGTAACTGAGCCGGCCATTTCAGTGGTAAATTTCAAAAAAAAAATTTCTGTCGACATTCAATAAGCATATATTTAGATGTGCTTGGCCACATTTAGCCATTCAAGTGTTAACAGGTAAATACACCAATGAGATACAATTCGAACAGTATTGAATTAATGGATGTGTAGCGTACTACCATCGGCACTATCTGCATCGGGTGCTAGCTAACCAGTTACACGCGTGCTCATAAGGGGACCTTTCTTTGAAAAATCCCTGTCTGTACAGACGGTTGTCTCGTATTCACTCTCAACCAATTAAAGTCCACTAGGGCACAGTATGCTGGGCAAAGTAACCCTAACTCAACAGGCATTTTATATTTCGTACACATGTGTCTCTATTTAATGGCGCATGGCAACTTTATATACTTCCCTTTATTCAATCACGTTCGTGTCTCGCGAGATCGTATTCGAGCTCGAGAGAAGAATCTCGTCTGTAATGAGTGGCCGGTCTTTACGTTAGAGGCGCATTCTTAGCGCTATTTTTAGAATGATTAAATCAATGGCAGCGGGCTTTATTCACTCACTCTCTATTATCCAACTAAAGGGAGACAAGGCATATTTCCCGTATGCAGCTGCAGCAACACTTGCTATCAGTAACTTCCCTTTAGTCACACGCTTTAAAGGATAACTAATCCCGTTTCTTGATAGCTGTTCAGGTGATCTAACACGCCGGTCATAAACTATTCAGGTAATTTTAAGCTTTTTATCACGCCGTTAAGGAAAGATATTCAGGATTTAGTAGTTAAATGTTGGTGGATTTCAACCAATCAGAAAAATCCTAGTGTGTCTGCCTGGGTATATACGCTCAGTCATGGAGGCTCCAGCTATAGTTTGGCAATGTAATATAAAAGCAATCCTACAGGTAAGCTGTTGCCTATTTTGAAACCAATTTGATTGTTCCAGTCAAATTAGTTTCTAAATATCCAATGGGATGAGCATTACATAATAAAGAATGTGATGCTTTGGAGCTGACATGACATCACACACACAATAGCTTGAGGAGACACAATGGTGTCGATCACTGTTCAACATTTACTTGATATTACAAAACAAATAATTGCGATACAGATCAGGGAATGTGACAGGATATGAATTATATGGAATCTATAAACCACATTCTATCGGTGCAGTACAACATTTGAGATGAGATTAGCATCGCTTTAATAGTATGCGTTGATCCTTGTCTCTGTCTGGCCAACTTTGCCAGCTACGTATTGGAATCGCGCTGCTATTATTATACACATCGCTCAATACACAATGCGTACTGCAGATCAATGGGCAGGGTCTCCAACTGATAACGCCTAATCTCTACGGCTTAGACTGGTATGGCCCATTGGATGTTGCTTGTTAAGGTGCTAGACAGTGCTTTATTGGACAATTGATGTGATTACGTGAGGTGTTCAGACCACGTGCTAATAATAATAAAAAATGATCATATGCTAAGATTGATTTCGTTTCACTACGTCCATGCGCACAATTTAAGCCTCCCAAAGTAGATAATGTTAACAGTTTTATTTTCGAGCATACTGGTGTGAATATGCACCTTTAAACATAGTATTGAATATTTTGAAACTAGTTTGACTAGGAATAATTGCTGCCATATCCAGCAACAGCACCCAGTAAAATTAGTTTCAAAATATTCAACAGCTTACCTGCATAGTTTTCTGGAATTCGATGCGCCGGGCGTTCAGGGATGGACCCCTCCCAACATGGGCGAATTGTGGGTGGAGCTTGGCTAAAGATGGGCGGGGTATGGCTACAGTTGGCTACAACTGAAATCCTCTATTTAGCTGAACGCGCGGGCGGTGGCTTTCAGCAGCACCTTTTTGGCCACAATGGAGTCAACATTTTCACCAGGTTTCTTAATTTGTATGTATTTAACCAACTTTTTTTAAAATTTTAATCTAGAATAAAGACAGTTGACACATATACCGTCTACTTAGTGGCTAGGCAGAGGGATCCGATTAATTACTCTTGAACGCGTGTGACGTCATATATGTCAAATGAAGGTTGACGTCATAGTCATAATGGCGCCATATATATAGCTCTGCCAAGAAGCTGGAAACGTTCATTATATATGTATGAATTGTATGAATTTACGACATAATAACCATTCTATTGAATATTTGGAAACTAATTGTACTGGGAGCTGTTGCGGTCACAGACAAATTATTTTCAAAATAGTCAACAGCTTACCCATATATCTTGGCATTGGGATAATGAGAATTCACGATTCAAAGAACGGAAATCGATCCCAACGCGCCCAAAACTTGCGGCATAGCGTAGGTAGAAATGGTCGGTGAATAAATAGAAATGGATCGCATAATTCCAAGTACTCAAAACGCGATTAATATCATATAGCTAATAGATTAATCTAGCTTTTGCTATGCCCCACCCATCTCTAGCTAGGCCACGCCCACGTTGGGCCCGCGTTGCAAACCATGCACTCCTTGAATCAAAATGTCTAGAAAACTATGTAGATAAATTGTCATTGGCAGCAACAGCGGCCAGTTAAATTAGTTTCAAAATATTCAGCAAATTGTTTATTAAATAATAAAGACACAATTCCTTCAACTTTACGGATAATTAAGCGCGTATGATGGACTTAGACATGTCATCTGAATTTCTAGAAAACTATATCGCTACACTGCCAAATATGTTGAAACTAATTTAACTGGGTATTGCGGCTGCCAATGGCAGCGAGAGCGGCCACTCAAATCAGTTTCAAAATATTCAGCAAAGTATTTATTAAATAGTAAAGACACAATTCGTACACCATTACGGCCTATTAAGCGCGTATGATGGACCTAGACATGCTATGCATGATGTGTTTGACGTCAGCCTATGTGCAACATATTTTACTATGACGCCATACACTGACTGATATACCGGATTCCTCTATTGTAATTGTTCGCATTGCGCATTTGCGATAACTATCTTAAACTCAATACCTCAATAAGACGTTTCAGAGCGCGATTGTATCTAGTTTTATATATAAAACCAACCGTACGTATCAGCTGCTGAGAGAAGAGATCTGGCCTTTGTCAACCTCTTTTCTTGAAAAGCTGTATGGGCCTGTGGAAGAACTGCAGAAAACCACAGATTTCATCTTGAGAACGGTTCTCCAAGTGTGATACCAGCGATCGAAAAAATGAAGAAGATATAAAACCAACCGGCATGAACAAAAATACTATATAACATCAAAATAAACATGTAATACAAATCCAAGCGTTTAAATTTGCTAATTTCAAAATTCCAAACGCGGCGTTGTCAACAACGATACTCGGAAGGCAAACTGTAGAAAATATATCACCGGTCTAGGTTGTTTAAGTCAATTAACGCTACTATGTCACAGTATTTCATTATTGTAAATCAGTCTCTAAGCTATATATATATATATATATATATATATATATATATATATATATATATATATATATATATATATATATATATATATATATATATATATATATATATATATATATATATATATATATATATATATATATATATATATATATCATCTCTTTGGGTCAGGAGAAATTCATATTTGCACAATGCCGCCGATGTTACATACAACGATGTAATTCCACCGTTACTACGATCGTCAAATTGCGCATTTTTACAACCATTACTGATCGTATCCATCTAGTTTATATTGTTTTCAGTGGGCATTTCATAAATATTCATGCGTGGAAAATCCCTCTTATCACGCGACATATTTTTTGTTTCGCTTTCGGGTTCAACTGGTGTCTATCCGCTATTGTTATTAGATGGATGCATCAGCAGTAAATGCTATTAACGACTAAATTAAATGATAGGCTAGAATATAATAGGCAAATTAGCTGTTAACTGGCCAACGCTACTGGTAACGCGCACCGGGCATAAGTGAAGGTTGCTTGCGTTATCAGTTTTCGTAACGCCTTCACAATAGTTTGCGAACTATTGCCGTTATTATTCGCAAACTGGCAGCGCAACCCACGTTCATGCATAAGTGTGTCTTACCCGTAGTTTGGTATTTTCGCTATGGGACTTCATTCTGAAAAAGCAATCATATCCTGAGTTTTCGTGAACTCATCTTAGACTACCTTGAAATTGCAAATAGATGCGGTATGGTATGGGAGGAGAAAAAGAGCATGACTTTTTGACAATTTCTGACCGACCGCATGCGTGACAGCTCGGATGTCCGACTGCATGAGTGATGGACTGACGGGATGCATGGGTGACAGATCGGATGACTGCATGAATGATGGACTGGTAGATAGGCCGACATACCGAACGGCTGACTGCATGTGTGACAGATCGGATGACCAACGGTATGAGCGACGGACTGACAGACTGCATGATGGACGGCTCGGATAACTGTGTGAGTGACGGATTGACGAACTGGCGGACAGGCCGACCCACCAACCGACTGCATGAGTGACAGATCGGATGATCTACTGACCGCATGAGTGACAGATCAGATGACCGACTGCATGAGTAAGGGCTGACAGACTGCACGAGTGAGAGATTTGATGACTGCATGTGTGACGGGATGCTGGACCGAATGGTCGACCAAATGACTGGCCGACCGACTGCATGAGTGACAGCGCAGATGACTGACTGACTGCATGAGTGACAGATCGGATGGCCGACTGCATGAGTGGTGGACTGCATGCGTGACAGCTCGGATGACCAACTGTATGAATGATGGACTGCATGAGAGACAGATCGATTGAATGACGGACTGACAGACATGATGACCTGCCGATCTACCGACCAACCAAAAGTACATGTGACAGATCGGATGACTGACCGACTGTATGAGTGGCAGATAGGATGACTGGCTGTATGAGTGGTGGGCTAATGGGATGCATGCGTGACAGAGCGGATGACTGTATGAGTGGCGGCCTGACAGGCAGGCCGACTGACCGAACTGCGTGAGTGATGGATCGGATGCCCAACTGCATGTTGATGTGATGGATTGACAGACTGCATGAATGACAGCTCGTATAAGTATATGAGAGATGGACTGACGGACAGGCATGAGTGATTGATCGGATGAGCGACCGACTGCATGAGTGAAAGATCAGATGACAGACTACATGAGTGACAGATCTGATGACTGCATGAGTGATGGACTGACGGACACGCTGACAGGCCCAGCCACCGGCCGACTGACCGGCTGACAACTGACAGACAGACTGCATGAATGGCAGTGCAGATGACGGACTGACTGCATGAGTGAGTGACAGATCAGATGCGCGACTGCGTAAGTGACAGACTGACGGACCGCATCAGTGATACGCGGCTGGACTGTATGTGTGGCATGCATGTGTGACTGCAGACGTCACAAGTAGGATGACTACTTGAGTGACAGACTGACGGACAGTCAAGCACTGCATGAGTGACAGATCAGATGACTGCAAGTGTGAGACATTGGATGAATGCATGAGTGACGGACTACATGGGTGACAGATTGAAGGACTGCAGGATATGTTGACCGACCAAACCACCTACACATAGATCGACTAACCCACTGAGCAACGCCCGACGGACCACATGAGTGACGAATTGGATGACTGCACGAGTGACCGACTGCCGGACTGCATGAGTGACAGATCAAAGGAATGAATGAGTGATGGGCTGACAGATATGTTGACATGCCAAACCACCCACCCACCGTCCAACCGATTGCATGAGTGACAGATCGGATGACTACACACGAGTGACAGACTGACGGACTGCATGAGTGGCAGATGGGATGATTGCATGCGTGACGAAATGGAGGACGGTATAAGTGGCTGCACAGGTAACTGCATAAGTGATAAACTGACAAACATGCATACAGACGAAACCACCCACCCACCGACCAACCGACTGCATGAGTGACAGATCGGATGCCTGCATGGGTGGCAGATCGGATGACTGTGTGAGTGACAGACTGACGGACTACAAGAGCGACTTATCGGATGACTGTATGAGTGACACACTGATGGACTGCATGAGTAACAGACTGACATATCGGATGGCTGCATCGGTGACAGACAGATCGCATGACTGCCAGAGTGACAGATCGGATGACTGCATGCGGAGTAGAGACTGGCAGCATAAACTGCATGAGTAACAGATCGGATGACTGCGTGTGTGGGAGACTGACGGACTGCATGAGTGACATATCAGAGGACTGAATGAGTGACGGACTGACAGACATGCTGACAAATCCAACCACCTACCCACGGACTGCTCAGCCAACTGAGTAACCGACCGACTGACCGCATGAGTGGCAGAACTGACGTGCTGCATGTGTGAAAGATCGGATGACTGTATGAGTGACGGACTGATGGACAGACTGTCAGCCCAAACCACACACCTACCGACTGACCAACCCACTGGCCGCCCGCCCGCTCGACAGACTGGCTGGGTGACAGATGGGATAGATGCATGAGTGACGGATCAGATAAGTGCATGAGTGACAGACTGGCGGACTGCGTAAGTAACATAACAGATGACTGCGTGAGGGACACATAGGATGACTGCATGAGGGACAGCCTGACGGACTGCATGAGTGGCAGATCGGATGACTGCATGAGTGACTAAATGGGGGACGGCATAAGTGACGGAACAGTTGTGGAACATATAACTGCTTAAGTAACAGACTGACAGACATGCTGACTAACCAACCACCCACCTACCAACGAACCAACCGCATGACTACATGAGTGACAGATCGGATGACAGCATGAGTGACATACTGACTGACTGCATGCACGACATATCGGTTGGCTTTATGAGTGACAAACTGATGGACTGCATAAGTAAACGACTGATGGACTGCCTGTGTGGTATGTCAGATGCCAGCATGAGTGACAGATCGGAGGACTGCATGAGTGGCATACTGGCAGAGTGTATGAGCGACGTATTGGATGATGCATGAGTAACAGACTGATGCACTGCCTGTGACAGACAGATTGGATGACTGCATGAGTGACCGATCAGATGACTATATGAGTGGCGGATATGATCAATACATGAGTGATAGATCAGATGACTGCATGAATGATGGACTGGTGGACAGGCTGACAGACCAATCCACACACCTACCGACTGACCAACCCACTGGCCGCCCGCCCGCTCGACAGACTGCATGGGTGACATAGTGGATAGCTGCATGAGTGACAGATCGCTGAGTGCATGAGTGGCATACTGACAGAGTGCATGAGCGACATATTAGATGATGCATGAGTAACAGACTGATGCACTGCCTGTGACTGACAGATTGGATGACGGTATGAGTGACAGATCGATAACTGTCTGGGTGACAGACTGACAGACGGCATGGGTGTCAGCTCGGAAGACTGCACGAGTGACGGACTTGTGGACAGACTGACAGACCAAACCACCCACCCACTGATTGACCAACCCACTGACCAAAAGACTGATCGACCAAATGACCGCCCGCCGGCTCGACCGACTGAATGCGTGAGAAATTGGATGGATGCATGAGTGACAGATCGGATGAGTACACGAGTGACAGATTGACGGACGGCATAAGTAACATATTGGATGACTGCGTGAGTGACAGATATGATGACTGCATGAGTCATGGAATGAAGGGCTGCATAAGTGACGGAACGGATAACTGCACAAGCGGTAGACTAACAGACATTCTGACAGACCAAACCACTCACCCACCGAACAACCGACTAGATGAGTGACAGATCACATGCCTACATGATTGACAGATTGGATGACCTACTTCATTATTTGGGTGCACCCGTTTCCAGGTATTTGATATTGTTTGGATGTGGATGGCTACTGTCGTGCCACACCCAGTAATGGCATGCAGTACACAAATACAAGGTGTCAAAATCTCCCAAACAACCGTGAATCTGTTTATATCATAAAGTGCCACAGGATTGCGAGGGGTCAGCATCTGCCTCCGCCTTCTTCACTTCTATGTCATATTGTTCGAGCTCATATCCAACCTGTTGATTAATATGCGTTTAACCTTCCCATTTCCCCAAACGTCCTTTTGTGAAACGGCGACGTCATTGTTTGGTGCAACATCAATATCCGCAGATGCCACTTTTGATGAGCGCCTATTTTGCTCGCTTGCATTAGCTGACAATGCACCATATCCATCGAAGACAATTATTGCATGGTTACAATAGTGTGTCATATAGCCTGAATATGTTGCATGGATATCTTTGTATGTAACAGATGGTGATTTGTTGTCAGTCCTAACTGGCCATGTGGGCGTGTGAAGAAGTTCCCCGCCCCCCCCCCCCCCAACCCCATCCATAACGAAGTGACTTCTGGTTGGCATAGCTGTGATTATGCCAGCGTGTGATTTCAACAGAGCACTCAAAATACTTTTAGTTGATTTTCTCATTAATCAGTCAGTGAAAAGAGACGGCGGGAATTTGACAGTTCAAAGTAGAGGAATGTGTCCAATTCGGTGATCCCACCAAGGACACCACATATGCGATGAATAAGAACGTCAGGATTAACGTATACCACTTCACCACGAACGTTCACCGATTCTTGCCATTGGCAAAGTGTGTACACGATCAGTGCGATGCAACTTCAGATCAGCACAATTTTGTCCAGACACAGATTTTACCAACTGTCTTCCGAGTCCTGATGCGTGGTCGCAATTAAGGTCACTTCCAGCAAGTTGGCCGGTCGTAATAGACACCAACACACACACACACACACACACACACACACACACACACACCCACACCCCCCCCACCCACCCACCCACTCATCCCCCTTCCCATGCAAGGAATGGAGGGTGTGTTGTGAACCAGACAACACATTTTTTGATATCTCTCATATCTCTCGCAATCTTCTCTATAACGAGGTTTATGTGCTGCACTGATGAGGTACCATGATCTCCCTGCAAATGTCTTAATTGTCATCGCCCATTGGTATGCAATTTGGTAGAGCCATATGGTTATGGTAGATTCTGACATCCCACGGCCTCTGGCCATACCTGCTGAAATATTCATGAGTCGCATCATGCACTGCTCAATAGTTTGATCAGAAAATATGCCACTCCAGCATTTCTGACTTCTCCGAATGGCCTAGTAACCTAGTTTAGTATAGTTGACGTAGGATTCTTTTGGAAATCTTTCCTTCAATTACAACATCTGTGTACAAACTAAGGAAAGAAATATATTAAAACTGGATATGGATACATAGCTCTATTAATTTTAATTAATTAATACTTTCGTATCGGTAGATACCACGCTCAACATACATTTGAGAGAAACCGTATCTTATGCTATTTTATGGCATGCATTATATTAATTAATTAGCTATTTAAAAAGCTAAGCTGTAATTTTTCAACTTATGTGTTATTTTTGTTAGCGCTAACCATCATTTCCCTTCAATAGATGCCATACTTGACCCATTTCTGACACATTCAAATGTGTTGAGATTTTTTGTTGAATTTCTGAAAATAAATAATCTAATTAACATGTTTAAATGATTTCTGGATTTAGCTCAATGAGGAAACTCGGGGACTTTTAATATGCGGTTACCAATGCTGTAGAGAAGGCGTATGCACAAATCCAGCGTTATCATATTTTCTTGCTTGAAAAAATACGATAAGTCCTCTACTACTAAGAACAAGTGCCTCTATGAACTTGTCAAGAAATATCGATTCTTGGGATTCACGAAAAGCCTTCCTGTGGACTTTGGAAGTATGTCTTTGATTGAAGGCTGCACGTTGTAGCCTTAGAACCTTTTGGAGCTCTGTGCTTAGCAATATGTCCAGTCCACGTTGACTTGGCATAGAGCTTTCCATTAGTAACGAATTATATTGGTAGTTTCTATGTGGCATTTGCATCATGGGATATCCAATCGGCAAGATTACTTGTCTTGTTCAATAACCAACATGTCTCATTCAACATACTAAGAATGTACCAGGGGTGTGTGGGTGGGGGTGGGGTGGTGGTGCGGGTGTCAGACTATGACCAACAGGACTCAAATGAACGCGAACGATTCGGATGGTAGCATCTTCTCTATAACAATTGAGTTACAAAGACGTTAAAATTAATTCCTCGTTCTATTTGTTCGGGCCATTTGAATTGATATGGGTGCAGAGTGTCTTCAGTATACGAGTATTCCAATCAAATAGGGTTTGAGAGTTGAGATTTAGCTTAAGTTAAGATGCTGTAACGTAAAGTGATTATTATATTATCCTAGGTTGATTTTATCGTAACTCGTTGGCAGCCGTTCTCAATAACTCCTCTCAATCTTGCTCCTTGTGATGTGATCTGACTAGATAACTCCTGTTTTGACAGTCAGTATCCGCTGGAAGTATTAGCCTATAGGGACTTTGTGAGAAACTGGCCATCTACACAGCTGTTGATCTCGTAATGCCACGTACACCTCGAATCTGTCATTTTACGAACAATCTGCCTAAATGAACCGGATCAAACAAACAGGTTGTGAATATGTTGCAAAGTACCACCCACCCCCCCCCCCCCACCCCCCTTAAGCAGGAGATGGCATATCACTCAGTTATCTAAATTATTAGAATGTTATGAATCTTCCTGTTGCTCAAATATCTCATGGAAAATATGTCGGTCAGGTATTCTAGTTTCTCACCTGGTTTGATTTGGTAATGCGATACTGACCACGACTGTCGTTATCTACACAAAGTCTTCTGCATGAATATACAGAGGGGGACTTCCAGAAAGTGGTTTAACCCGAGATTTTCACATCTCCGAAATGCCCGCATAGTAGTTCCGATGGTCTGCCTTTATAATAGGAAACGTATTCCAACTGTCACAAATAGTTGCATGGAATCGAGTGTCAACCGCATGATTGAACTTTCTTTAATGACAGATTTTCCCCAGTCCATTACCAGAAACGCATGCGCTATATGAATAATAGGGTGACCCTTGTAGAATGGTATCTATATATCTATGTTACCGTCTGTAACCCTTAACTGGCAAACATGGTTCAAATGCAATATTGAATAGTAATGGCTATTATTGATATCTCCATTGAATGCTTCGTTTTAGGAATTCGTAATAATTCTATGGGCAAATACATTGTGGCAGCCAACTTCAGCCTTTGTTACACATTAAAATTGTGTTCACACTTCTCATTTCTCGATAGGATCGAACTCTTTCTCAACTCTTCACATTCCAAGGGAAGCTATCGCCACATACACCCCCACCTTGTGGACTACTTGTGGTACACACAAAGGGATGGCGTTCGGAGCATAGACTCGGATGCCATCGTCGAAATAAATGCTTGGGGCACGACTGCGCACCATGCCCATGAGAACCAAGTCGGTCCGTCAACTCACTACACTGTCGACAAACTCCGCTTGTAGCTGACACAGCCCAACCGCTACCATACTTCCCCTCCCCGCCCTGCTCACCCCACCCCACCCTACCCCGGTGAGCTGCACACGTGGGGCGCATGTGGCAGATGCATCATCATCGCCATATGCAGGCTCTTCGCGGGAGAATGATGGCGGGGCATACGCACCACGTGGAGGGTGGCTGATCCGTGCAGGGGCAGCGCGTGGGCGGCGCGCTACACCGTCGATATCGAACAACGAACACCCACCATACGAATGTTGTCACTAAAACTGGTGGTTATCTATTCCATTAAATATCCTACGGCAAATACCTAAGACGGCCAATGTATTTTTAAGACCGCTGTTCCTATGCCAACCTGTTACAATGGATCGTCTTCAGTAGCACCACACCCTCCAACCACACATGTTTAAGTTGTTGATGCCATGATTCGCCGGAACACGGCTCCTGCTATGTATTTATATTCACTGCGAAACTAGCTAATTATAAAACATATAAGGGATGTACAGAATGGCAGATGAAAGGACGCCTAGTATCGTGAATGGGGACCCTATTTAACCTGTCTGCCTGATGATGTGTAGATTATGGAACATATTATAGCTAAGTAACGTGTTTCCTCCATGCATGCTAGCCGTGGCCGGAAAGAATAACCTATATGTTATACACATTTGCAGTATCTAGATTACTGACAACACTTTAGAGGCATCATGCACGCGGGCATTCTTCAGTTTTACAGCAACTTTAATACGTTCACTATGTATAGATGCCATCTTGAGACGCGTGGTCCATTTTCTTCATTAAAATTATCTCTGATCTCAGACTATAAATGGAAAAATAAATTTTACGTTCGCTTCTTCTGGTGGGAAGTAATGATGCATCGCGGGTGGTAAGCACAAGAATTCCGCTAACATCGCTTGACATTTTCTTTACGATAAAATTATATCGGTTATATAGACGCCACGCTGCTGGTGACATTTGCAATGAATGAGTTCAGTGTTGGCTGTTAGCTACGCATCGCTAGCTACACTCCACCCGCTCTTTGTCCGTGTCGGGATCGATCGATCCCTGCACATCCTGAATCTCAATTACAGGAACACTATACAGGGAAGCTGTTGAACATGTTGAAACTAATTTAACTGAGTGCTGTTGTTGCTATGCCATTAACACCGCCTAGTCAAATTAGCTTTAAAATAGTCTTGTTAATGTTTCTTAAATAGTAAAGACATACGACACGTACAATTTGACGGACTAGTGCGCGTTTATAACGGACTTAATTACACCAGTCATGATGTGATTGCCAATACCGCCAGCCTACATGTAAGGTATTTGATTATGAGGTCATATTATTGATCGATTGACTGGAGTCTTATATTGGCGCTCATGTGCAAACGCACATTTCAAGTTCATACAGTCACAAGCGTGGATCCAGAAATTCTTTCTAGGCGTGGTTCCTGGACAGGGCCGACACTTAGTATTCACAGCGAGTGCAATGCTCAGCAGACACGTCAAGCCAATTTGATAATTTCAATGCGCGAGGAAGCTAGGTCGTGCTCTATTGATAGGAAAAGAGATTATGAATATTGTTTACATTTAGCTCTTGCCCATTTAGGAACCAGTTAGGAACCATGCACGTGATATATTGCACATTTAAAAGATAATATGACTGAATGCTGTTGCATCAGTATTGCCTACGTGACTGGTTAACTGATGATTTGTAGATCTGAAAACAGACAGCAACAGTTCGCAATTAGTGACAACGATGAGCGACTGATATTCTGCAGCTGGAGTTGCAGTAGTTAAAAATATCCTGCAGCGGCTATCAACATTTAGTCATATTTGGCCACTGTTTCTTATCCTCCGTCAGAGTCATTCGCTCCCACCTGCTCTTCGTGGTTCGTTGTGAGCCTAGGCATGTCTCTTCACGGCCGGTATGTAGCGCATTTAAGATGCGTGTGCAGTGGCGTGCTCTGCGTGGTGTGTAGGCATTGGTTCTGAGTACAGCATATTCTAAGGCTGTTTGCTCTTGCTTGCATAATGCCAGTCGAAGAGCATAGTCAAACAACGACCATATCTGCATGCTTTAATGGTTGAATGGAAAGAAGCATGTTCTTTATTAAGAATTGAGTGCATGTATATCCATTCCAGAAGTTAGTGTAACTACTATCCGTGTCGATTGCAATACCTTTATTTATATGCATTTTACCCAACCATACCTAGTTACCGGCATGTCACTTACGCCTAAACAAAAGCTCTGCATCTGCAGTAGATTAAAACACATCCCGCAACTGCATTATATCCTTCTTCTTTGGTCTTTAGCTAGCACTTATTCTTCTTGATCCTCAATGTGCCTAGCCGTGCATCAGTTAGAATGGCATGCAAACCATTGAGATGGTTTGTGCAGTGCTGTCCTCTGCGAGCTGTGGAAGTATTGGCTCTAACAAGTACCACTTCAACCACTGTATCTGCAAATGTATCTAGTGGCATACAGCATACGCAGGAGATGGCCAAACATTAACCACCCGTGACACATAGCGCACCAGCGGAGATGCTGTTCGAACTAGTGTGGTCATATCTTGAGGTGTTTGTGTTGCCCTCTATTTAATTATGGACAAAACATAGGCTACAAGAGCATTCCCATCCAAAGATAAGGATATAACAGAAAGTAAAGCACGTTACATCAAGACATATATTAATTATTTATCACATGACATTCGAGAGTCTCATTTTCAGACAACTATACATACAAGATGTTGAATAGTTTGAAACTAATTTGCCGTGAACCTATTGGTGACATGGACAGTAACATTACAGCTCCAAGTTAAATATTCAGCAACCTATTCCATATAATTAACGTATATGGTCTGTTCAGGACTTGGCTCATGCATGGGATCGTATGGAGAGGGCACACGCAACAACAATGGAGTTTCACTTGTGGCATTCCTTAGTTCCAATGGACTATTTGCCACACATACGGCTTTCAAACACCCATGCCGCCACCGGACAACATGAACTGGACACATTGCTGATCGCAAAGCCCCAAAATGTTATGATGCTACAAAAGCTGTCTTCAACCAAATAGATTTCATACTATGCAAGACAGCAGCAAACCCCCTACTTCGGGATGCTCGTTCCTATAGAGGCACAGACTTAAATTATGACCATAAGCCTGTCATTACACGCCTCCATGTGAACCAGCTCCACCTAATGTATACACGCCATACCAGCCAAGAGGGTAGAGTCACCTACAACTTACCCAAGCTCATCAACGACACTGACACTCAAATGCCATACAACACGGCCCTCGGGGAGCAAATAGCTAACACCGACGTCAGCTCAGATCCAAACGAAGCCCTAACCAAAATATTGATATCTATGGAATCATCAGCTACTAGCACAATAGGTGTTCTTAAAACAGCATAACTAGGTATACTGACGACCCTCTCGTAGTAAAACTGTTAGCAGAACAGAAAGTGTTACGTCTGCGCATCTATCATAGTGACCAATGTGAAGATCGCACCAAACTACGCCAGGAACGCAATAACATTCTGCGCCACATTAGCGAACGCTTAAACGATCTTGCTATCCAATTAGCAGACTCCCTAGCAGATGAAAACACTGCCACGGATGACTGCCACAAAATGTCTCGGGCAGCCCGAGCCCAGGGAGTTGCTGACTACACACAGCCACTAACTGTACACAACTTTGAAGGGCACTTTATCGGGACTGACCAGGGCAAAGCCGAGGCAATTCGAGAATGGTTCAAGGAACAGTTCAATGACCACGATGATGAGCCCTTGCACCCATTCTCAGGCGACCACAGGCCATTACTAACAGCGATTAATACAGCAGAGATTGAGAAGGCACTTAAAGCCCTGAAAAATGGACGTGCATCTGAACTGATGGCATGGGCAATGAACTATTCAAATATGCAAGTGATATTATCTCAAAAACCGATCACGCACATAATCAATTCAGAGTTTATGCACCACCTTCCCATCGAGGCTGTAGGCCAATGCATCCTTATCGTGCTACGCATGCCCAAGACGCCACCTGCCACGCCCCCCCCCCCCCGCCCAAGCCAATCTGCGGCCCATTGTGCTCCTTAACAGCATACAGAAAATCCTATCCAATAATGCTCTATCCTACATCCGAGACAAGATCGACGACATCACCAGATCATGTCAAAGTGGCTTCACACGTGGACGCAGCTGCGCAGACAGTGTATGGGCTCAACGCATGCTTGTGTCGGTAGTCATGTCCAGACACTGAGATTTCCACAACATGGGAATTGACATGTCACGAGCCTTCGACACAGTTAAACGCTCACAGATCCTAGATATACTATGTTTGGCCAGTTGCAATGAAGATGAGCTATGACTAGTGAGACTACTGCTTGCAGACAACGAGCTGAGAGGACGAGTCAAGTCACTGAAGTCTGTAAAGTTTGAGACATCACCCGGCTCCCCACAGGGAGATGGTCTATCCCCAGTGCTCTTCACCCGTTATCTGGCTGCTGCATTGAAATCCGTGCGGGAAAACTCCACGGGACCAACACCCCGGTGTCAATACTGGGTATCTCGCTAGAGATGGAATATGTCGACGAAGTGTACTTTATAAATGATGAAAAGAAACCCCTTGACGAACTTCTCCCAATAGCGGCAAGCGAACTAAAAATTGAGAATCTCTTTAAGAACGAATCAAAAACAGAGTGCACCCACATATACCTATCTTACAAAGCATGACACTAAAGAAAATAACGATCCACTCCGTTGCGGCGAACCATGGGGAAAAGTAAACTCCTGGGATCACTGCTTTGCAGTACTGCTGATAGTGTTGTGCGCTGAATCATGGGGAACATAGCTTTCCAGTCCTTCTGGACGCTATGGATTCGTAGATCAAAGATGCCCTGGGTAAAAAGACCACGTTTATACAATGCAACCTGCGTATCCTTGATGATGTATAACTGTAAAAGCTGGGCAGCTCCAAAGGCAGCTCTAGACAAACTTGGCGCCTGCCACCGCAAACACCTACGCACCATCACTGGACACCGATAGCCAGAGAGCATAATTTCCAATGATGCACTATACAAGATGTGTTATACGCCGCCGCTGTCTGTAAATGTCGCCCAGCTAAGATGGTCCATGTTTGACCATGTGCTAAGGATGCCAGAACACGAGCACAGAGAGCCATGGAATTCGCCCTACTCGGAGCCAGCAAAAACAGAGCCAGGAGAGGACGTCATTGCATAAATCTGCTAAGCGTGCTACGAGGTGACCTCAAGAAAGCAGGAGTAGGTACACTCAAGTCAAGAATGGACCTGAGGAAGCTAAGGATGTTGGCTGAGGACAAGACACAGTGGGCAAAAGCGAAGAAGGACTGATTGCAGATGTAAGATGTTTCTACTACTACAGCCGCAGAATACAGTATTCATACATACATATGGTCTGAAAGGGTTAACTGTTGTGTCGAAATAACTAAAGCATAAATGAGGCATCCAGTCTTTCAGTCAGTCATATGACGTCATTATCAACTATACCACATGTAGGGTGAGGTCATAAGCAATTACCTCAGGAATAACATGATATAGCCGGTTATAAACGTGCAATAGTCCGTAAACCTTATGTTGACCATTTGGAAATTAATGTCACTAGACAGCAACAACACTCAGTCAAAGGAGTTTCAAAATGGCGTACCTGTATAGTTTTCTGGAAATTGTGATTCAGCGAATGCAGGTGGCTATCGATACTTACACGGGCAAAGCATGTGTGGACCTTAACCGGGGATAGTTAAATCCGGATTCATCCATTACCTGTATTCGATTCGGAATCATTTAATGTCTTTAGAAACTCGACCATAACTCGACCATTACTCAAACATATCTTATGTGTATCCAGCGAGTGAATGGTCTTATGCGCATACATCTTCATCAATGGCAAATACAAATGTTGCACCATTACAGATTCTCGTGCTTTCTAATGGACATATCATGTTGCTAAGGACTTTGTGAAATGGCCGAGAAAGCTTCCATAGTAATGTATCATTTTCCTTGTCAGTCCCGTAATAACGCGGGTTACTGGGCCGATACTGAGCCAATACAGCAGATTTTGGCCAAGTGTCGGCCCATTAAGCAGTGTCATCAAGAAATCTTATCTGTGCATTATGGCAAACTAAGAGAGGCATGTTGTAAATCAAACAATTGGAAATACCATTGTTAAGCATGAATACATCACTGAATTGAAAGAGGGGTTGGGCTGACCACGTGCATATAGGACCTGGCAAGAATTGCATTCTTCAATTTAAAACATAGCCTATGTGTGTATTTAATTGAATTACTAACCGACAGGAACCACACACGATAAGGAGCCAAGAGGTGATACTGCATATAACCTGACCGTAAACGCTTTGCTCACTGGATTCCCAGAACACAATTTTAAGGTAACTTCACAGCTAAGCTGTTGATAATTTTCAATTTAATTTGACCTGCACATGCAATAGGCAGCAACAGTTTCCAGGCAATGCAAATTCAAAATTGTAACATAATTACTCTCGCGTTGTAGATGGATTTTCGCATTTGGCATTTCGGGTTCAAAATATTAATGTAATAATAAGTGGTCCATTTGCAAAACCCATCTACATTGCCTTGCAACAGAATATGCCTTTCCACTATATCTATCCATCATATGACGTCATAATTAACTACGTGGCGTGTAAAATGACATCATAATCGTTGCCGTAATTATAGCGTCATGAATGATGTAGGCGAGTACGTCAGGAACGCATAATTGAAGATAAACTATTCGTTGTTGTACGAATTGTAGGTCTTTCTTATTTAATACAGATTATGTTGACTAATTTGAAACTAATTTGACTCGGCGCTAATGCTGGCATAAGCAGCAACAACACACAGGCAAATTAGTTTCCTAATATTTAAGAGCTTGTCTGTATAGTTATCTGGAAACGTATAGTCAGAGAGTGCAGGGATCGGTCTATCCCAACACGGGCGAGGAGCGGGTGGAGTTTATCTAGAGGGGGCGGGGCTTGTCCACACCTGGAGAGGTCCATTCCACTGTTCACATGAAGCGGGATGGAAAGGCTTGGATGCATGATATTGAGTAATAGGATTGCATCGACGAATCGTATACCTGACGTGAAAAAATAAATAAAAACGTCAACAGCAGTGACTGATGGCACGTGTGTGTAAATTAGGAAAATGCATTATAGTGAACAAACAGATTGCTTGAACGAATTATATAAATTATCGTACATTAGTACCAAGAGGCTTAAGAGAAATGCATTCGCCCCTGAGCCTATGGTGAGATAACTATGAATCTATCTATCAGCATCATCGAGTATCCCCGGAATTAGTATAATGGAATGGAATACATATATGCAGTTGGGATCGGGTGTAATCTCATTATCTATGGACAAGTGGACCAATCGGCACCTGTTTTTGGGGTCACGCAATTTTACTTCTTCAAGATGGGGTTGTCTTAAGACCCTCATTCTTCTGAACCCACCATCGCCTAGCCGCACAAAATAATGTGTTTCAAAGTAAATCACCTGTGTCACATAGCTGTCATTAATAATGCATTTTGTTGGTCGGCACGGCGCCCCTTATATACTGGTATTAACTCAGTGCATTGTTCTTGATGCGTACCGAGCTCGTCGTTACAGCAGTAATTTTGCATAGAAAAGCATTATCATATCATGCAAATGAACATTCCTCAAGATCGCCGCGGAGGCAGCTTTGTCCAGGTTGACAAATAAAGTGTTCATTTGGCACAGGAAGTTTTAAAAACCGAGACTCACTCCCTATAAAGTAGCAATGCAATAGTCAAACCTAGAGCTCCCCTACGGGGATTGAAGGAGGCTGATGAACACAATTCTGACGTTGTTTTTTTTAGAATAGCAACGAATGCGGCTGAATATGTGAAACAGTCAATGGATCAAAACTAGATATATCTATAAATCGAATATTCTTCTGTGAACGTCCTAAGATAAAGTGTTCTTAGTAAAAACGGCATCGAAATAATGCATTTATACAACCCATCGCTGTGAGATAAATACTATTATTTCAAAATCTGCCATAATTTAACAGAACGTTAACTCATTCGTCTGTACACTACCAGTTATGCCAGATAACACAGCCATACATATTATATACCGATTACCTGAAACTTAATGTTAGTTAGAAGTTGCTACATGTTTGGTAGCGTTTAAACACGATTTTTGTCTAAATCGCTACACAGCTGGACACCGGGGATGGTGAATGATTCTCATTGGATTGTCTATCTTGGTTGATTCAACAATATTGCTTTCGACCAAGTGGAATATTATTTCTGATACATACATAAAATATTAAAACTTGTTTGCTTGCGTATGTTTCTTAATTAGTACAACGCCTAACGGCTAAGATACAGAGTGCGTCAATAGAGGAATCCAGTTTAGCTACGCCCCGCCCATGCTGAGCTAAGCTCCACCCATACTTCGCCAATGTTGAGATCTCTGAACTCCCCGATTAACAATGTCCATATAAATATACAAGTAAGCTATTTACTATTTTGGAAACTAATTTGGCTGGTGTTGTTGCTGCCTATGGCTGCCTATGGCAGCAGCAGCGCACAGTCAAAGTAGTCTCAAAATATTCAACAGCATGTTTATTAAAGAGTAAAGACATAAATTTCGTAAAACAACACTTAGTCGGTCAGAAATTAAGCGTTCCTTACGAACATAGCTACGTGATTCATGACGCAATTGATTATGACGTCATCATACACGTCACGCAGTTGATTAAGACGTCATATGATTGATGGATAAATCATACATTGCCTGCTAGGACGATGTGCATATCAGGTTGGTATCGAGACACCCTGGAGAGAAGACAGACGCCCACTGAATCCGTGGAGACGTAAATAGAAAGCTATCCATCAGAATCTTTGATTATCTCCGGATTTAGGCTAATGGAATGGAATAAATTGTTTCAGTTGAGATCTGGTGTAATCCCACAAGACATGCACACTTGACTTGAATTTATACAGCTAAATCTATCACTAACGGACAACTGCCTTTGGGACGACACGATTGCCATTGATGAAGCTGCGTGGTAAAGTAATAAGATGACCAGTCTCAAGGAACCAAAGTTTGGCTCCAAAAGGCTGTGTTACGTGCCCACCTATTGCCAATGTTTCCCCTATGTACAGGGTTTAACCTTTTCATGGGGAAGCTGTCCAAAACCGCTACATGGAGTGGTCATAAGGAATATCCATGTGCAGGCCAAAAGAAGGGCAATGTCTAAGTTACCACTGGAATGATTATCTTAGTTAACGAGCCAGTCATTTCTGAAGTAAACGGGCTAAACATTTAGAGCCGCTAGGCACCCGTGAGTGGCATCGAGCAACGCGAGCATGGCATATAGCCGGCAAGAAAACGAAAACCGCAAGCGCATTTAATAAAATTGACAACGTACTGTGCAAGGGGAATGCAAAGACATTACCCCGAACCTCTCGATACTGCCGTGATGCATACCGTAATTCTGATCACAGACCAGTGATTGCCCCATTATGGAGTGATCAGATCTGCCTTATCTACAAGCGACCACCAAGACCAAAAAAAGGCCACCCATGATCTTCCAAAAGTAACTAATGACAAGGCCATCCGGGCATCGTATATGAAAAGAATAATTGAGCAGATGACCATGGCCGACCTCCGCGGTAAACCATATGAACCCCTAAGTATTGTTTTAAAATGCGTGGAGACATAATCTGCTAAAGACTTCAGTGCAGCCACGAATAACAAACACATGAACTCATATGCTGATGCTCCACCTATTGCCAAGCTATATGAACAACAGAAATCAGCCTTGACTATGAAGTTAACAAAGCAGTCAAAATGAACACCAAATTGAAAGAAGACATAATCGCAAAAAAATTCTGCGCAAAAATCAGTGAACGAGTGAAAAAACACAGATTGCATGGTAAACGAGATCACGTCCACTAATGCTTATCGACAAATGTTCAGAGCATGCACATCAGTATTACAGATCAGGATTCCGTAACAACCAATTGCTGTACATAACAATGATGGCCACTTCATCGGCTCTAACCAGGGCCAGGCTGAAACAATCAAGGAATGGTTCAAAGATCCGTTCATTGGCACGGAAAACAGATATCACCCATGTTTCAAGGCCATCTACGGCCCCTGCAAAGATCAATAATAGAAGCAGAAGTTAGAAATGGTGTAGTGTATCTAACGAATGTCGCTGCATTCGAGACTCTGGAGACGTTAACAATTAACTCCTTGAATATGAATATGGTGCCCTCTCGACACGAAGCTCACACTTCAACAACTCTGTCTTTGAACAACAAGACAATATCGATGCTGTGGGGGAATATTGAACTCATCACACTCCCAAAGACGAGGAAAGCACACATACATTACGCTAGCATGAGAGTAAGAACACTTTTGAACAGCACGTGAGAAATTATACTAGATGCGACATGACATGTATTGCAAACTGGCAGAGTGGATTAAAGAGAGGGAGTAGCTCCGCTGACATTGTCTAGGCACAACGCGTGTTGGCATCAATAGGAATAGTACAACGTTGCGATGTCTACAAGATGAGAATCGACATGTCATACGAATTAGATACCATCAAGAGATGATGGGACCTTCAATTTCTCCACCATCCTGGTTGCAATGATAGAGAGCTACACCTGGCTAAGCACACAACTAAATGGTCGCATCAAATCAACGCTTTCTGCACAGTGTGAAAACAGCAATGGGATCACCACAAGGGTATGGAGCATTTCACTCGCAACATTGACACAGCACGATCATCTACTTGAGAACACCCTTCAAGGATAATCACTTGGATCTCAATGGCAGGCATGCCACTAGAGTTGCTGTCGAGGAAACAGATATATCTATAAATCGAATATTCTTCTGTGAACGTCCTAAGATAAAGTGTTCTTAGTAAAAACGGCATCGAAATAATGCATTTATACAACCCATCGCTGTGAGATAAATACTATTATTTCAAAATCTGCCATAATTTAACAGAACGTTAACTCATTCGTCTGTACACTACCAGTTATGCCAGATAACACAGCCATACATATTATATACCGATTACCTGAAACTTAATGTTAGTTAGAAGTTGCTACATGTTTGGTAGCGTTTAAACACGATTTTTGTCTAAATCGCTACGCAGCTGGACACCGGGGATGGTGAATGATTCTCATTGGATTGTCTATCTTGGTTGATTCAACAATATTGTATCTAGTATGTGAACGTCCTAAGATAAAGTGTTCTTAGTAAAAACGGCATCGAAATAATGCATTTATACAACCCATCGCTGTGAGATAAATACTATTATTTCAAAATCTGCCATAATTTAACAGAACGTTAACTCATTCGTCTGTACACTACCAGTTATGCCAGAAAACACAGCCATACATATTATATACCGATTACCTGAAACTTAATGTTAGTTAGAAGTTGCTACATGTTTGGTAGCGTTTAAACACGATTTTTGTCTAAATCGCTACGCAGCTGGACACCGGGGATGGTGAATGATTCTCATTGGATTGTCTATCTTGGTTGATTCAACAATATTGCTTTCGACCAAGTGGAATATTATTTCTGATACATACATAAAATGCGACACCAGTTCCAGCACCTATGATGAATTAAGCCAAAGCTGAATTTACTAACGTATACCTAGCCGGTATGCCTATCATGGCACTAAGAAATGGAGGAAAGAGCAGAATCTTGGATTCCCTCATCTGCCGCTCTACCGACATTGGAACGTGCTGTGTACTAGGACATATCGCATTCCACTCAATTTAGAAGTTGTGGATTCGTGGCCCTAAAATCTACATGAAGGTCCATGCGTAACTGTATGTGTCATCAGAAGGCCGACGAGATAGATCCATTTTGAGGAGGTAGATTGAGGAGGTGAGGTGGTGATTTAACCTATTCTCTGGTGGGTTTCACGATGACCCAAGTGTGGTATTCCTAAACACACCATGAAGAGAGATTTTCCAATGACTCAATAGTGCGTGCCACTGAAGTTGCACCATGAGGGGAGCATTCAATTCTAATTTGGCGCGAGATCTGGATGTCATCAATGATGTCATGGTAACATCAAGAAAACAGTACACATAAAGAGGCTATACATCAAAGAAAACTAGAGGGCCAAGTGGCCTGTATTGCTCACTTGGACCATATGCATTTCAACTAGAATGCTCTTTATAAACAAGATGGCACCAAACCGTTTATCCAACAGTTTCAAAAATTGCAAATTTGAGATCAGAATACCCCAAAACACATATAAAACCAATTTCGGCCTTAGAATCCATGAAATAAAAAAATCCAATATAGAGGGGCAAACATGCTATATTTTGATTGGCCCATAGTGCCCAGGTTTTTTGACGGATCAACTTCTCTTGAAGAAACTGTAATGGCCCTTAGTCCCTAATCGTATCTGCCAAATTGTGCCCCGATCCCTTCAGCGGTCCTGAAGAAGAGGTCTTTTCGCTATACCTAGGTCGAACCATTTGACCAATCAAGTTACCTTGAACTAGTCTTGGTTCCGCTCTTGCCCTAAATCATATTTCATCAGGTTTGCATCAATTCCATAAGAAGGTTCGGAGAAGATTTTTGAAGACGTTTCTAAAAGTCGGCCAAAATCCAAGATCGCCATCGGCCCAATTGGACCATCGGCTTCGTTTGAACAAATGTGAATCTCTATGCCATAAGGATGCCTCCTCCCAAATATAATTGAAATCGGCCCAGCAGTTATCGAGAAGAACACATTTTAAATTTCCCATTGCTTTAGTATGGGAGCTTTTGGTGGGAAAATGATCCACGATGGCCGCCAAACCGTTTATCCGACAGTTTCGAAATTGCAAATTTATGATCAGAATACTGCAAAACACATACAACACCAATTTCTGCCTCAAAATCCAGCAAATAAAAAAATCTAGTATGGCGGCCAAACACGCTATATATTGATTGGCCCACGCCGGCCAGGTTTTTTGACGGATCAACATCTCTTGGAAGAAATGTAATGGGCCTTAAGCCCTAATCATATCTGCCAAATTTCGGCCCCATCCCTTCAGCGATTTTGGAGAAGACGCCATTTTTGCCACAACTATGTCAAACAAGATGGCCGCCGAACCACTTCACCAATCAAGTTCTCTTGAACAAACATGATTCAACTCTTGCGCTAAATCATATTTCATGAGGTTTGCATCAATCCGCCAAGCGGTTTCGGAGAAGAGGATTATTAAAAACGTTTCTAAAAATTGGACAAAATCCAAGATGGTCGCCGACCCAATTAGACGATTGGCTTCGTTTGAACAAACTTGAATCTCTATGCCCGAAGGATGCTTCCTGCCAAATGTAATTGCAATCGGCCTTGCAGTTATCGAGAAGAAAAATTTTAAATTTCCCATGGCTTTAGCATGGGACCTTTTGGGGGAAAAAATGATCCAAGATGGCCGCCAAGCCGTTTATCCGACAGTTTCGAAAATTGCAAATTTGTGATCAGAATACCGTAAAACACATACAATACCAATTTCGGCCTCAGAATCAATCAAATAAATAAATCCAATATGGCCGCCAAACAACCTATATTTTGATTGGCCCACAGCGGCCATGATTTTTGACAGATCAAGTTCCCCTGAACACACTTTAATGGCCTCTGGGTCCTAATCATATCCCCGACATTTCGGCCCGATCCCTTCAGCGGTTCTGGAGAAGAAGTCATTTTCGCTAAAACCAGCTCAACCAAGATGGCCGTCGAACCATTTGACCAATCAAGTTCCCTTGAACAAACTTGATTCAGCACTTACCCTAGATCATATTTCATGAGATTTGCATCAACCTCCCTAAGCGGTTTCGGAGAAGATTTTTAAAGACGTTTCCTAAAATCGGCCTAGATCCAAGATGGCCGCCGGGCAAATTTGCCGATCAGGTTCATTTGAACAACTTGGATCACTATGCCTTAAGGATGCTTCCTGCCAAATATGATTGAAATCGGACCAGTTGTTCTTGAGAAGATGCCGTTTAAAGGAAAAGTTGATGGACGACGGACGACGGATGGACGACGGACGGTCGCCACAGCATAAGCTCACGTGACCGTTCCGGCCAGGTGAGCTAAAAATCAATAATCCAGGAGTTACTCCTCTCCACTGGGAGCTTCTCAGAATATACCTCGCTTATGCTAAAGCGACTACCCAGCAAAGAAAGAATCAGTAATCCAACATTTACTCATCTCTCCTGGTGGCTTCTTAGCGATTGCTTAGCTTTTGCTAATGCTGATACAAAATGTAAGTAATCAACATTCCATGATTTACCTGTCTCCTCTCTTTTCATCTAATCCATTGTATAGCTTATGCAATATTTAAATACAGATTTCAAGACAGACACAGCCCTACAGCTAAACTGTTGAACATTTTGAAAACAATTTAACAAGTGGCTAACCGTCACAGCCGATCTGTGGAAGTGATGCTATGGCACGGTTGTGGGGGCCATGTGGCAATATATGCAGCCGACATGCTCGTGGGAGGTTGCAGTGTGCTGGCCATGTGCTGCCCGTGCGGTCGCAATGGAGCTGCAATGTGGTCCACATACACATGCGGCCGCAGTGCAGGCAGGAATAGGGAATGCGGGGCATGCCTACGTGCGTGCATGCGTGTGCGCGCGCGTCCGTGTATGCGTGCGTGCGTGTGTGTGTTTGGGTGGGTTAAATCTGTTTGCAGTGCCCTGGCCTATAAACTAAGCTTAGGGCATTTTATAGACTCTGATCCGTATATTAACGGAGGGGGGGGGGGGGAGGGGGCCCGGATGAATATATAGCTGCAATCACCAAAACCAACACGCTCATAAAGAACCAATAATTTATTTATATCCACATTCTTTTCTAATATTGAAGAAACTATTACATTGGGTAAATATGTATTTTATGTTACTAAAAGAAACAAATAGTCGATGTTCACCATGCGTCGCCGGGTAGACTGATAGCGTATGCATCAGTAATATCACATTTTCACTATCATAATCATTTATCATCACCACTGGAATCATCGTTATCATCAACGCCAGTATTTAGATTGTTGCTTATGTACTCCTTGATCAGAAACGCTCTCTTGCGAAAACTGAGAAGACTGATTCATTGTACGCGTAGCCCTCCGGTGATAAAACATGTTGTTTCCTGACGAATTATTTTAATGAGCGTTATGAAATCTTCTCCACCGCAGCATTATTGCAGTACACTCTGTAAATAAAGCATTAGCATATACAGACATATGTTCACTTTGCCATACACATCTTCTAAACCTGATTATTCAGCGTGTAAGTCTTGGTGAATATTTTGGAATATTGCGAGTAGCATCTTAACTTTCGGCTTCACTCTCAGCCTAGGCTGAGTTCTCGGTTTCACTCTCTGGCTCCATTGGCTTATTGTCTTCACGCTTCATCTCCGTCGTTGCTTCGTCTTCACTGTCTAGATTTTCGCTATCTTCATTGGCATGAAATCGGAGTGCATGCTGTCGCGTATGATTAGCTTAGCGAAAGGTGAATCACAAGAAGAACCTTAATGACCCGGCATATTGATTGTGTACTAATTCTAGCAAGCAATCAAGGTACAAGTCAAGGGTCTGTTCTTATGTGTGAACGTTTTAGGCTGTAGTTGGAGAAATCCTGTTATTGACTAAGGCGCCCAAGCTAACTGCACATAAAATGCATATTCAACCGCCTTGGTGGTTTAAACTAGAGTGGAAAAAGGAATTACATTTGAACCGTTTGAACAATATACATTGTAATAAACATGCTGTTGGATATTTTGAAACTAATTTAACTGAGCGCAGCTGATGCTAAAGATAGAAACAACTCATAGTCGTATTATTTATTTTAAATACACCAGCTGACCTGTATAGTTCCTTTGATATTTATGTTCTTGGAAAGAGTGTGTCAAATTGGGTCTAACTCACGAAAAGAGTGTGCAGAGCTCAGCTAGAAATGGGCGGGTTATGGTTAGACATGGAATAATTTCCCCAACCACAACCTCTGTTATAGGGCTCTCATGCAATCAAGTTAGTCTTCTTCTTCTTTTCGATCGCTGGTATCCCCTTGGAGAGCCGTTCTCAAGATGAAATCTGTGGTTTTCTGCAGTTCTTCAACATGCCCATACAGCTTTTCAAGAAAAGAGGTTGACAAAGGCCAGATCTCTTCTCTCAGCAGCTGATACGTACTGCAACATTGAAGTATGTGCTCTGTGGTTTGTTCTGCTTCTCCACAAGGACAAGCGGGCGATGTCGTAAGGTGGAACCGCCTGTACATGTGTTGGTTTAGTCTGTTATGTTCAGTTCGGAGACGAAAAACGGCCACTTGCTCTGGCCTCGAGAGATGATGGTAGGCATCGTCTGATTGAGGTGTTCTATAGAGTGACTTGATGATAGTCTTCATCTCTGTATGTGTAACCATATTTTCTGTCTGATTCTCTTCTGCACCCACCTTTGCCATCTTGTCTGCTTCCTCATTTCCTTGGACTCCACAGTGTGAGGGGATCCACTGCAATGATATCCCAAAGCATTCGATGGTTTGTAGTGTTTCTTCAAGTTGTGCCAGCTTACCTTTGGTGATAGCGTCAAGGATGGAGCGGGCATCAGATAAAAAGACAATCGGTGCAATAGGGTCTGCTGTTCTGCTGATGGTATTAGCTGCATTGACCAGTGCTTCGACATCAGCTCTGTAGTTTGTGCGGTTTCTGCCTGTCGCTATTGCAGCTGACTCATGTTGTCCGTTGGGATACTGTATGTGCAGTCCGGCACCTCCGCTCCTAATTGCATCTTTGGCTGATCCATCTGTGTAGATCCTTATCCATGTCTCCTGAGGGTACATTTCTTCCATCATGGCTAGGGTCAGAGCCTTCTTGCTCACATCACTGTGTTCATCTTTGGTTGTGAGATGAGGTACTGTGGTGCGAATAGCTATGCTCTCTAGTTTGTTTTCCCAGGGTGGAGGATCAAGGGTGTGGTTTGGGTCTTCTATTTGTGTTGGCAACATTTCTTGGTGTTTCCTTTGAAGTGATTTTGTCTCTTTCACAAAACTTGATCTTTTAAGGCTTCCTGATGACAACTATGCTTGCCTGATCTTCATCGGCTCCATTTTTTCTATTGGCGTTGATCTCATTCCATCAGTCATGATGCGCAGTGCCTGGTTTTGTACTCTGTCGAGATTCTGTTGATGAGATTTAGCTGCTGTCATCCATGAGCTGGATCCATACTCAAGGTGTGGTCGTACGGCACCTAGGTAGATGGTCTTGAGGATCCTTTCATTGGCACCCCATTTTGTTCCTGCCAGCTTCCTCATGATGTTTAGCTTTCTTCTGGCCTTTGCCTCTGCGTTCTGGATGTGCTCCTTCCATGTTAATCTTCTGTCATAGGTGACACCCAGGTATATCTGCTGGTCCTCGTACACGAGTGGGGTACCGCCCAGTTTCAGATTGCCAACCTTGGTTTTGGTGGACAGTGAGAATAGCATGGCTGATGATTTTTCTTTGTTGATGGTAATACACCAGCGATTGGCCCAAGCTGTAATTCTGTCCAAGGCGAGCTGCATTCTGTACGTGGCAGTCGTTGTGTACTCCTGGGTGCACAAGAGTACGGGGCCATCCGCATAGCGGGCTGCTTGGATCCCATTGGGCAGCTCTGCTACAATGTCATTAATGAAGAGTGTGAACAGAGTTGGTGATAATACTCCGCCTTGTGGTACCCCTTGTCTCAGCAATACGTTCTGTCAAGATTGTCCATCCACCAGCACCCTAGCTCTGCGATTGTGTAGGTATGACTTGGTCCATCGGAACATGTTGCCACCGATGCCTGTGCACCGGAGCTTCACGAGGAGGCCATCCTTCCACACCTTGTCAAATGCCTTCTGCAGATCGATAAAGGCAGCTAGCATCACCTTCTTGGCATGAAAGGTGTCCTCTATGACCTGTGCAAGATGTGTTGTTTGGTCTTCTGTGCTCCTGTATCTTCTGAAGCCAGTCTGCTCTGAAACTATAATGTTCTCCGACTCCAGGTACCACTGCAACCGCTGGTTGACGATGCGCTCCATGGCCTTGCATATGCAGCTTGAAAGTCGGATAGGGCGGTAGCTCAGCACTTTCGTGTTGTTCTTCACTTTTTTCAGAATAGGAGTCATTCTGGCTTCCTTCCAGTACTGCGGAACCTCTCCATTGGTCCAACTGAGATTAAAGATGTCTAGCAACTTGCGTAGAGATGCATTACCAAGGTGTTGGATCATTTCATTCGTAATGCCATCTGGCCCAGGAGATTGCTTCTTCTTCAATTGGCGGATAGACTTCTTCAGTTCTGCTAAACTAATGTAAACTTTCATTGCATCGTGAGTGTTGGTGCCTACTCTTTCCTTTTGCTCTTTTCTAACCTCTTTTTGACGCATTCGTGGAATAGAAATGTTGCTTTCTTTTGCATATGCCTTCGCAAAGGCATCTGCAGCCATCTTTCCTGACAGCGTTTGTCCATCTTCTTCAAGAGTAATCTTCTCTCCCCCGACACCCTCATCATTCAGTGCTTTAGTCAGTCTCCATAGCCTTGTGGTGTCTCTCTCTAAATTAAACCCTGCCGTCCTTTCCATTCAGCTTCTTCTTTTGGCCTCCAGCTTGGTCTTTAGATACCTGGCTTTAATTTGTTGTAGTGTGAAGTGGTTTTCATGACAGAGATTACCCTCTGCATCTTCTCTTGCCTTGTCTAGTTTATCATGTGCTGCTTGCAGTTCTGTTGTCCAGTATGGGAGGTAGTTTTTCCTGAACTCTCGAGGACTCGCTTCGTTGACAGCCTTGAGGATACTTGAATTAAATTCCTTGACCGCATTATTGATGTTCCTCCCGTCTACTGCTATATTTTGGGTAAGCGTATTGGAACGAATGCCGAACAGACGCCAATTTACCTTTTTGTAGTTCCACCTTGGATGTTGAGGTGAACTTGTCGAAATACTTCCAGAAAGAGAGAGGAGGACTGGGCGGTGGTCGCTTCCTCCTAACTGCGATCTGACCACTCTACTGAGGTTTCTGTGAATGTCTTCTGTACAAAATGCCAAGTCCGACGTTGTTGTTGGGTGCCACCGGCGTGAGTAGAAGGTAGGCTGATCTGTGGGATCGTTGACAAGTAAAAGATGCTTTTCATCTTGCCATGCTTCAATGTCTTCTCCTCGTTTATCAAGTGTTCTGTATCCCCAGCTCTGAGATTGGCTATTAAAGTCTCCCGCAATGAGGAAGTGGCAGTCCGGGACCAGGAGTGTGTCAAGTGAGAGATTCTTGTCATTAGGGCAGTAATAATTGACAACGTCAATCACAGAGTTGCTGGTTGTTACCTTGATCTTGATATATTCTGCCTCTTACATAAAGGTTTTGATCTGGCTGGCGTGCACGCTGTTTCGGACCAAGGTGATCACCCGCCTTTCTTTCTTCATCTTAGATCACACCGGAAAATCTGGTAACCTCTGATCTTAAATGGTTTTCCTTCTTGCAGGTGTGTCTCTTGGATGCAGCAGATATCAATGTTGTTTTCGTACAGGAATTGTTCGAGCTCTGATTTCTTGTTGGTAACCCCTTCTGCGTTCCAGTGCATGATGTTGATACTGGGGTTCTCTTTGGGTTTGGTCTTCTCTTTCGGTTGGCCAGTAGCTCTCCATCCTCGTCCCCTGGCTCCACAAGACGAGTTGATGGGACCTCCAGTAGCTGAGGTGGGCTCCTTCGAGGCGTGGAGCCCGGCGCTGCACCGGCCTGGCGGATCCTCACAGGGCGAGCACTATTTCGGTTGATTCGATCTCTAAGTGTCATTCATTTGCGTTGTGCATGATGCTCTGGTTAGCCCCTCCAAATGTCTGGATTGCTACCCAGTGGGTTACACCCCTGCGCCACGTTGAGGCCGAGCATATAGTCTTAAACAGGGGATCACGTTAGTTAATTTTATTTTCAGTTTACACACAGTACGATATATACATTATAGGCTGCTGGCAGTTAAAGAATTTTGCCCACGAGGCGTACACGCACCTAGAGTAGTATCCGTGTATCTTCATACTATAATATATTAGTTTTTAGATGATCGTTCCTTAATCGAGTAATCAGTGATCGATTATGAAAATTCGTAATTATTAAGCATTAATCCGAGGATTAAGTTATAGAATAAAGGCGGCAAGCGCCAATTGTTGATACTCTTAAATACTTAATTTAAATACGCTAAAATAAAAAAAATAAAAAATAAATTAAATAATTAATTTACAAATTAATTTAAATGCTTAATTTAAATAATTTATTTAAATAATTTATTTATTTTCAATAATTAATTAAAAAAATTAATTCCACCCGCAATTTCGTCCATATTTCTTCATTGCCCTGTATGAATCACAAAACGCTAACTGTGTTTTCCTATTTAATTGACTTCACTATTGCACCCTTCCATGGCAGTCCATTGAAGCGCACCGCCTTTCCCGGGCCTGCTTTGTTCATCAACCAATCCAACACAGTGTCGCCTATTTACTTTTATCAATCGATCATTGGCTAGTTTGATAGTTGTTTAAGAGGCGGACTCTTAGTACACGTTAGATTGATCAAATCTGTTGACGCTATATCAGAAAAGCGTTGAATTAAAAATGTGTCTACACGAATCATGGATATGTTGACAACATATGGTTCGACTTTGCTAAAAAAAAATGTATTATTATTATTATTAATTTCTTTTTAATTTTTTTTTTTAATATTATTATTATACTTACTTCTCACTTATAAACCGTGTAAAACAGTGGATATCGTATTACTATACTTGCCTGCTGAAATATATAAATTGAGCGTAACCTGATGTAGGCCTATCGCCAGCACACATGCTATATTGTATTTGACTTATATTTCATGAAATCATGTTCTCTGAACCATAATCTTAGCTAAAAAAGTAAAGTATGTTGACAAAGTTTAGCACTCTTCTTCACTAAACAACTACGCCCACGCCCGCCTTATAGCCCCCACCCACACATGCATACGCACACACGGACGCACCCACGCACGGGTCTACACTGTTCAGAATTATGAGAATACCGATCAGCGATCGGTTAACTGAGAGAGAGAGAGAGAGAGAGAGAGAGAGAGAGAGAGAGAGAGAGAAAGAGAGAGAAAGAGAGAGAGAGAGAGAGAGAGAGAGAGAGCATGATAGAAATGAAAGATTATAATGGCTGAGTTTAATAATTACTAACATTGTATCGTTTTAATGATTTGTTCTGTGAGCTTTGTCGGAGATGTTGTGTGTTGTGTCGTGACATTGCCCTCTAGTTCAAAAGCTTGGATGCAATGGCAGCTATTATCCTGTTGCCATAGTGTGGTCATGCAAATTGAGTGCGTAGATGTTATTGTTGTTGTTGCTTGCGTTCGTGCGTGCGTGCGTGCGTGCGTGCGTGCGTGCGTGCGTGCGTGCGTGCGTGCGTGCGTGCGTGCGTGCGTGCGTGCGTGCGTGCGTGCGTGCGTGCGTGCGTGCGTGCGTGCGTGCGTGCGTGCGTGCGTGCGTGCGTGCGTGCGTGCGTGCGTGCGTGCGTGCGTGCGTGCGTGCGTGCGTGCGTGCGTGCGTGCGTGCGTGCGTGCGTGCGTGCGTGCGTGCGTGCGTGCGTGCGTGCGTTGTATTTGTGGATATTTTTCGTTTTTTCTAATGAAAATCTGTGGTAATGAGCATTATTGTGATGGAAGCGTCCCATGGTACACACATACATTCTACCAATATCCAGCAGCTTTAGTAAATTATATTTTCTAACGATATATTGGTGGACTTTTGTCTGTAAATAATTTGATTTTTCTATTTTGTAATCCAGCCAACTTGCTGAGTTTACATATGTGTATCCAGATTACATTGCAATATGTTAGGCATGGGAGAATGAGTATTGTGTACTGGGTCTTAAGTGTTTTTTTGGGGATAAATAGTTGTAATCGTTGTTTTGCGACGTTTTTGCTAATGCAATATATGTGGCGTCAGGTTAAATCGGTATCCAAAACAACCCCTAGAAATTTAGCCGAGTTTATCTGGGCAATTTATTTTTGGTGTATCAGGAGTTTTGGTATTTTACTTCTGGAAAATTTTGTGGTTGTATGTGGATGACATATGTGATATTTTGGATACATTTAATGGTAGTGTGTTAGCCGCAAACTACTCTAATTATACTCATTTCCTCATATAGTGTATGTATTTCTTTGAAAACTAAAGGCATTAGTATCAACTGCGAATATTAAGACAGAGAGACATGTTTGCATAATTTAGTAAAATCATGTACATACATACGAACGAGAAAGGGGCCACAAATTGATCGTTTCGGAACACCACACCTGCATGTGCTGGATCAGAAATGTGTACATTGTATTGAACAGATTGTGCCGTGCCACACAGGTATGACCTAAACCAGTCACGTGCCTCTCCACCGCTAACATACTAGTACAGATTCTTCAGGGGGGTTTGATGGGACGTCGTATCAAATTCTTTTATAAGATCCAACACATTATTAATATGTGGTTTTTTTCTAAAGATTCATATATTTTTTCTAATATATCATTTAAAGCCTACATAATATAGTGTTTCTTTCTGAATCCATATTGTCTTGAATATAGTATGTTGTATCTAAATATTTCATTAAACGGTTAACGGTTATACATAAGTCGTTCTAGTAAATTTGAAAATAGGGGTCATATTTATACAGTTCTGTAATTGCTAAATAGTGATGCATCTTTGGCTTTATATAGATGAGTGGCACGTTTCAGTGTTGATGGACATATTTACTGTGCAAGAGAGAGATTGCAAATATGGCTTAATGGTAATACAATTCCTACAAAGCATGTTTTAAACAGTCGCTATTTAAACGTATCAATACCTGAATTTGTCCTAACTTAAAATTATTCATTACGTGCATGATTTCGTGATGGTCAGTAGGGTGTATAAATAGGGAGGACATATACTTACCATCCAGGTATGATTCAAAAGTTGCATTTTATTTGAATTTGTTAGCTAATGTCGGGCGTATGTTTATAAAATAAGCAATACATGTATTTACAATATCTTTTCCATTTGACATTAATGTATCATTGTAAAGAAATGGTGTGTTTGTCGTGCTGTGCCTATTTTTATTTAGAATTGACTGGATTACTGTCCATGCGCCATTTCTGTCACCTTCTAATTCCGCTAACATGATGTATAAGTAATTTGTTAGCGCTTCTGATTATTTGAGTGGGTTTATTTCTATACGTCCTACATTTAGTTTCATTGGTTGTTGCTAGGTTGGCATTTGTAAAAATGGGACGTACAGCTTATGTTTTGTATTACATGTTGATAGAATTCACCTTTCCAGAGTACCCACCCATCATATGACGTCATAATGAACTGCGTGGTGTGTACAATGACATCATAATGAATGACGTCATGAATGACGTCGATAAGTACGTCACGAACGCATATTTGATGACGGTCTATGGGCTGTTGTACAAATTGTTTGCTGTTACTATCTAATAAATATTCTGTTGAATATTTTGAAACTAATTTGACCGGGCGCTGTTTCTGCCTATGGCAGCAACAGCGCCCAGTCTAATTAGTTACAAAATATTCAACAGCTTCCCTGTATAGTTTTCAGGAAATTGATAGCTAGGGCATTCGAGGATCGATCAATCCAAACACGGCGAGGTGTGGGTGGAGCTTAGCTAGTGATGGGCGGGGCATAGCTAAAAATGGAAAGGTCCTTTGCATTTGTATGCCATGGATTTGTTGGATTTCTCTTATATCGTTTCATGTGTTTAAAAAGAAAACATGAATGCATTGTATGCATCTTCGCAAGAACATCGTGGCACTACGTCCTCTCAATTCTGTTCCATAATTTTGAGGTTAAACACACCTGTTTTGGAGCTACTAATATCCATGCATTTACTAATTTAATTTGTGTAGTTTTAACATCAGCAACTGATTTTCATTTTAATGTAAACTCATGCATGCTTAGAATACGAAATGTAGGTACCGTGTCTGCTTTTTTAAATATTGAGCATGTATTAAATTGTATTATCGAACACGGTAGGCTCTGTTTTTTGTTGCTCACAAGAGAATCATTAAATTAATTTAGTAGTGTGTAGTTACAGTTTGGTAATTCAAATTCTTCAGGATTCTCAGCAAGTTCACCATTGCCATCTACTCGGAAACTATTCAGCGTGAAGCGGTTGATTAACTGGTTTTACAGCTGCACAGTCAGCCAACAGTGCATTGTATAATGTAAGTTATCAATGAAGCAGTGCATTTCTGGCGTAAATCGTCACGCATCGACCTGGGGACCCATTTCCGAGCCAAAAGGCATAACGGAAGGAGATTTGTATTAAATCCACGAGCTCACAATGTCGTATAGCAAAAAATAAAACATAATATAAAACAGATATTACAGCTGGTAATTAAATTAAAGGGCAAACTGGTGGCTCAAGTCTACATGTGTGTTGCTAGTAGTGGGCATTGGCTTGTTGTCATAGACTAGATAACTGTTGTGCTGCTTTTTAAATATACAAAGAAGTTAGAGAGAGCATTGATGCATGATAAAGACATCCCTTCACCTAGCACATCTTGCTAATAGTGTCTGACTTGATTCCACCCATCATCTGCCAAAGGTAGCTCTAATTGTCTGCAACACTCTCACCTATTGAACTTAATTTAAATAACCAATAGACACTTTGCCCTATCTGGAGCTTCCGTCATAAAAAAGCATCTTGCAAGTAAATCATTGCAAGGAAACTATGGTACCCATTTGAAATAGTATGACATGGAATGACCATGGGCGTAGTTTCCCTTACGGCACATACCACTTCCTACATTTAGGTTCAGTTATTGGCACAATATGGGACAATAACGGCATTATATGATATGTTCCTGAGTTTACAGCTCATATAGTATTATATGGGCTTCCTGACAGACTTCATCTAATTAATTGATCCTATAAAAAATTCGAGATCTGGCACCGGTTATCGCCATGCCAATTGAGAGGAGTCTACACTCGTGAATCTGTGTCAATGTATTGATGCGAGTCAGGAAGGGCCATGCACTAACGCAGTTTGCTTTGACAGTAATGGGTCGATACCGGGCGAATGCAGCCAAAAATAACAAAAAGTAACAATCGCGAACATGCAGTCATTGTTGCATTGGCCGACCAATGACGTAGATGGTATCCGGTTTAAAGAATAAAGCCATACACATGGACCGGGAACCTGCCGAAAGTGTCTGCTCGAAGAGAACCTAATGGACACATCCCTACCTAACACAATTGGTCTGCAATAATATTGATTGTATGATAACCGTACACAATGATGAATATTTTGAGACTCATTTGACTGCAATTTTGCAGTGGCTTGATATTATACAGCATGTGCGATCTCTGTCGCAGTGGCAATATATTGGTAGTGTTTTATTTCTGTTTCACCCCAAAACGTGCTGGAGCCTTGAAGCCGAACGGCACAATTATCGATGTTCGCGGAACAGACCAGTTCATTGTGTTCGAAGTTTGGACTCTCGATTACAGGCAACTATTAGAAATGAACTTATCGATGTGGTATTTGGCATAGTCTGACAGGAATAGAAACATGCATATGCGAACATATATATGAGTGCTCCAAATCTATTTAACTATTTTTGTGATTCTGACCTACTCTGTCTATATGTACGTTTAAAGTAATGCAATCTCAATTCATTCAAATAGAAAGACCGAGTATAAAACAGATACACGTTGTCTTGAATGAGTGAAAATAAGGGGGTGGGTTGGGGTGGCGGGGATCCGATCTGTTATCCATGTATATGCCGATATGATCAATTCCGGCACGTGTTATCTGGCGTCAATCTCGCAATGATGTAGACCCAATCAAGGAAATCAAAAAGTCATCCACAAAGAGTACGAAATGTATGTCTTTGATGAATTTATGATCTAATAAATATTGTGTTGTATATTTTGAAACTATTTGGCCGGGATCTATTGATGCACTAGTTTCAAAATCCCAAACTATCCAGCAGCGTACCTGTATAATTACTTTGAACTTGGAATTCTTAAAATGCATGGTTTAAATTATATGCATTGTTTCATACAAGCGCAACATGCGGACGGGGCATAGCTAACATCGATCATTCATTGGCCAGGGGCCACTGCTCCTGTTGTTGCCGAGCTGCAGGTGTCTCTCAAATGCTTTTGAAATTTAATACCCAACTGTGGATATTAGGATCTGTGTATTCATTGGTGACTAGACGTTACGTGTGCCTTTGGGCATGGATTTCGTTACGACGCCATATAACACTAGTTCCCCCTGCTGTGCTGTGTTAGTTATTGCCTGGTTATCGCTAGAACAATATAACGTAATGTTCCGCCGAGAATTATGTTTATTGATTATAACATATAACACACATTTTTATTGATTCATATTGCATCCCGTTAGGTTAGTAGGTGGGTACTATGTCAATACCGGGGTCTATTGGTCCCGCATTGTCCTAGTGTTGTCCCAGTATCTGCCCTGTAACATGCATTATGAGGGATGGCCATGTTTTCGCCATAGTTCTTACGTATTTGTCGTTCATTTGTGTAATATTTGATTTATGGATATGAGTGCGTGGCAGTATGACATGTCATCGAATGATCGTGTTATAATTGTCAATACAACCGGTCTCGTTAACATGATGTCTATGCGTTTTTTCGCAATAAACATGAATCATGCATTGAATACGTGGCATAGCCATATGCATGCTGGTAAACAGACAATCAGATTTGTATGAGACAAATATGTTCAGTGGGTATACATATATATGCAGGTTGTCCTGAATAATGTTTAGGGGATAATCTATATAGTATTCTAGTTTAAGACACTTTCGCCAACAAGCGGGGGTCATCATTTGTTGCAAAACCGTCTGCATCTACCTTTTCACTGACAATCCAGTGACCAAACTGTAAAATGTGGATATTATGTTCTACATGGCTTCCGGTTGAGGATAATAACACATCCGTGAAGTCATTAAGCAACATGAATGCATGCTGATGAAAATATAATGCTTCTTCCAGGGAGAAATCAAACTCCACTTCCTCTTGTCTGGCGAATAATGGACACAGTGAAGACGGGGTGCAGGGCTACGCTCTGCCATCCAATCATTTGGCGTCATAATCAATTATCTCACTAGTTTGCTGACGTCATAAGCGAAACCATGTTGCCCGGTGGGTAAACCGTACGAAGTATATGTATTTAGAGAACCTTCAACTTGATAGCTATTCCCTTTTGTTATTTTGAATCTAATTTGATTTGGAGCTTTTGCTCTCATTGTCATACGTAATTCGAATACTTCTGAGTGCACGTATTGTGTTAATAATGTTATGCAATTGATTATACACTTCATTATGTATTAAATAGCACGCTATTACTGGATGAATCACATTTTAGCAATGCCTCACCCATCTTTATCTAAGCTCCACCCACGCTTCAACATCGACCGATATATTCATACACTCGCTGAATCTCAATTTACAGAAAACTATGCGGGTAAGCTGCCTATGGAAGCAACAGCGCCTGATCAAAACAGATTAAAAGTATTCAATACGATGTTTATTAAATAATAAACACATACAATCTGTACAACAATGCATGGCCCGTCAGCAATTAAGTGTTCATACAGAACTTGTCTACGTCATTCATGGCGTCATTGATTATGACATCAGCCAACACGTCATGTAGTTGATTATGACGTCATATTATTGATTCATAAACTGGGCAGTGCCATTAACCAAGCACAGATAATGTATTCGTACGTATCGCATGCTGAGATTCCCTGGATTTGAAGTTTAACAATAATAGATTCAGTAAACGATTTGCTTGAAGAAAGGAATATATCATTTCCAAGAAAATGAGTTGATGCAGTGTACTTAGGGGTGATTCATTTAATGATCGCCTGAAAATGTAATTATTAAGCGATCAGTTACGTATCCATCAGCATTAGCTCTCATCATAGGCTTACGCTGATGGAATTGAGTAAATTCATTCAATTAAGATGTAATTTAATCTCGCTGGTTCTTCAAAAGGTAGGTCACGCTGACGTCACACGGCCTACCTTTGCCACACTGCATGCATTAAGCCTACAATGCATGCGTCCACACATGTTGATTACTGGTGGAACGAATTAGATTGGGACATGCCTGCATGTATGCCTGTTTGCCTGCCTGACTGCCTGTATGCCTGATTGCATGTATGCCTGTCTGCCTGTATGCATTTATGCCTGTCTGCCTGTATGCCTGTCTGCCTGCCTGCCTATATGTATGTATGCATGTACGCCCGCATGCCTGTTTATATGTATGCCTGCCTGGCTGCAGGCATGCCTGTCAGCCTGTATGCATGTATGCATGTCTACATGCCTGCCTATCCGCATGTCTGCCTGCCTGGCTGCATGCAGGCCTGTCTGCATGTCTGCCTGTATGCAGGTCTGCATGTCTGTCTGTCTGCCTGTTTGCCTGGCTGCCTGCATGTATGCATGGCTGCATGTCTACATGTGTGCTTGCGTGCTGTCTGTCTGTCCGTCCTTCTGTCCATCCGTCCGTCCGCCCGTCTGTCCGTCCGTCCGTCCGTCCTTCCGCCCGCCTGCCCGTCCACCTGCCCGCCCGCCCGCCCGCCCGCCCGACCACCCGCTCACCCGACCGACCGACCGACCGACCGACCGACCGACCGACCGACCGACCGACCGACCGACCGACCGACCGACCGACCGACCGACCGACCGAACGACCGACCGACCGACCGACCGACCGACCGACCGACCGACCGACCGACCGACCGACCGACCGAACGACCGACCGACCGACAGACCGACGGACCGACCGAACGACCGACCGACCGACCGACCGACCGACCGACCGACTGACTGCCTGCCTGCCTGCCCAAGCGACCGACCAACCGGCCCACCTATCTGATTTGCATAACACCTTCGTACATGAAACGCTGCTACATGAAAGTTGAAACTATGATGTTCAGTCTTTGGTAGTGATCCTCATTTCAACATTTCGATTTCGGATTCCGATCAAATTTGAATTTAACAACAAACTAACAAATTGTACCCATTGCGAGAATGTAGAACATGTGAGAATCTGCAGTCTCGTATTGCTCTCATTGTTTAAGATTTATAGATCTACTTTTTCACGTAAACATATTTCATTGTAATGCGACAACATTTGCCGCTCCGTGTAACGACCATGGGATATCAACTTCTAGCTATGTCCCGCCCTTTTCTAACTAAGAGCCGTCCAATTTTCGTATGGGTTGATGGAATCAATTTGAAACTGTGAAACCTTGATGCCCAATATCTAAATTTCAGGGCAACTATACAAGCACGCTGGCGAATATTTTGAAACTAATTCAACCGGCGGCTGTTGCTGCTTAAAGTCTCAAAATATTCATCAGATTGGTTATTTCATTTTAAATCCAACCAACTTTAATATTGAGACTTTTGTATTATTGTTTGAGTAATGGTAAATAGCAATGCTACAGTCGGTGTGCAGGGAAAGTCCGTCATTTTCTTTCAGAAATTAAAGAGCTACCGTGAATCATTTAAAAATCGAATTAAAGCACTGCTTTCGTGTTAATTATTAATGGTGTTGTCAGTCACGTGAGTGTGTTGTATTGTATTCTGGGAATCCCACCCGCATGGCAATGTGGATTGATGAAACCTACCACTGGTGCTGGACAGTGTCTAGTGTTTCAATAAATAACATAGCTGATTGCTAAGAACAATGCTTCAGCGTAACATCTCCTGGAGAGATAGTTATTATTTGCAGAGCGACGGAGCACAGCTTATTCGATGTGTTCTGTTGTGACGGAATATTGTTTGCGCTTCCACTGGAATTCTGAAATTGAGATAATGAATTTCATAATGGCGCATAGCGGTTGTTGCTACCACAGCAAACCGGTACATTCACACACTATACATTTTAAAATAAAACCCTATTTTTTTATGCGACCCCCTCAATCATATTCATGAATCCATTTCCTCGCTCAATCATATGACGTCATAATCAACTACGCGACGTGCATGCAGGCGCCATAATACTTGTTTACTTGCCATTATCGAATACAATTTGATATATACATCAGGGTCCTGTAAGTATATCCACGTATACCCACACGCCCACTTCACGACCAAGAAACCAATACCACGTGGCCGCTCGGTTGGATAGTACAACATGGCCCTGCTTCGCATATCGATATCTGGCAATTACGTGACACGTTCGCCAAAGTTACAACCAAAATGACGTAAGCCGTTCGCGAAGGTGAATGTATGCTATGCATTTGATTAATTTTCAAGTTCATACACATTATGTTGAATATATTGGAAGTAATTTGACCGGGCGGTGTTGCTGCCATGCCAGGTGTATTTACTAGACCCAATATAATATAGTGTGCTCCGCGAATTAAGACACCCGTGAGGTGTACTGCGGCATGTTATAATTATATACGTCCCAGTTTGGAGCTATCGAACCCTGACCTCCCCGAGTATCAATTTCCAGAAAGCGGTCCGGGTAAGCCGCGGAATATTGTCAAACCAATTTGGCTGAGCCCAGTCTAATTAGTTTCAACGGATTCGATTGAACGCGTATTAAATAGTCAATATATACAACGCTTAGTCCGACATCAATTACGGCGTCATTGATAATGACGTCATCATACATGTCACGTAATTGAATAGGCCTATGGCATCATAAACTGAAAAGAGCCAGTGAGTCAGGGAATCATAATTGAATGATAGGCTCTACTTAATGGCTGCTATGTTGCGAGATTAGCTATTGGACCTTGTCACTTGGCAAACTAGAAAATAATTCACCGGTCGTGTTATTTTCTTTGAATCAATTAAACCAATGGTATTACTATACCCGCTGCTCGCCTAACAATGATTACTATATTCTGCGGGTGTAGTAGTAGAAACATTCTACAACTGCAATCAGCCCGTCTTCGCTCTTGCAGACGGTGTCTTGTCCTCAGCCGAATTCCTTAGCTTCCTCAGGTCCATTCTTGACTTGAGTGTACAGAGTCCTGCTTTCTTGAGGTCACCTCGTGGCACGCGTAGTAGATTTATGCAATGCCGTCCTCTCCTGGTTTTGTATTTACCGGCTTCGAGCGTGGCATATTCCAAGGCTCTCTGTGCTAGTATCTCTTCTGGCATCCTTAGCACATGGCCAAACATGGACCTTCTTTGCTGGGCAGGCATCACGTTTATCTAGAGCTGCCTTTGGCGCTGCCCAGCTGTTACAGTTTTACAGCATCAAAGATACGAAGGTTGCATTGCATAGCCGTAGCCCGTATATCAAGGGCATCTTTGATCTACAAATCCATAGCTTCCAGAAGGACTGAACAGTTACGTTCCAGATGACGCATCGTGCAACAATGTCAGCAGTACTGCAAAGCAGTGAGCCCAGGATTTTACTTTTCCTCCACAGTTCGCCGCCAAGATTTGAGTCGTCATTTTGTTTAGTTTCATGCTTTATAGATAGGTATATGTGGGTGAACTCTGTTTTGGATTCATTTATAAAATTATTCTCAATTTTTGGTTTGCTTGCAGCTATTTTCCTCGTCTATGATGTTCACATCGACGGCATATTCCATCTTTATTGGCATACCATTGTTTGGACATGACTACCGACACACGCATGCGTTTAGCCCATACACTGGCTGCACATCTGCGTCCACGTTTGGCGCCACTTTGACATGATCCGTTGAATTAATCAATCTTGTCTCAGATTGGCATAGCGTAACATTGGATAGGATTTTCCGTATGCTGTTGAGGCGCACAATTGGCTGCAGATTGGCTGGTGGGCCAGGTGGCTTCTTGGGCTTGGGAAGTGCCATAAGGGTGCCTTTGTCTACATCATCGATGAGAAGGTGGTACATAAAGGCTGAATTGATTAGGTGCGTGATCAGTTATGAGATATTATCACATGCATATTTGAATAGTTCATTGCTCATGCCACCAGTTCAGATGCACGTCCATTTTTCAGGGCTTTAAGTGCCTTCCCAATCTCTGCTGTATTAATCGTCGTTAGTAATGGCCTGGGGTCGTCTGAGAACGGGTGCAAGGGCTCATCATCGTTTTCAGTGAACTGTTCCTTGAACCATTCTCAGATCACCTCGGCTTTTCCCTGGTCAGTCCCGATATTGTGTCCTTCAGAGTTGTGTACAGTGTGTGGTGGTGTGTAGTCAGTGATTATCAGGGCTTGGCCTGCCCGAAACATTTTGTGGCAGTCACCCGTGGCAGTGGGTTCATCTGCTAGGGAGTCTGCTTGTTGAATTGCAAGATCTTTTAAGCGTTCGCTAATCTGGCGCAGAATATTATTCAGTTCCCGGCCTAGTTTGGTGCGGTATTCACTTTGGCTACATTAATAGGTGCGCAACCGTAACGCTTTCTGCTCTGCTGCCAGTTTTACTACTAGAGGGTCGGCAGTATACCTAGTTTCATGGTTTTAAAAAACACCTATGGTGCTGGTAGTTGATGATTCCATAGATTTCAGTATTTTCGTTAGGTCTGGATCGGGGTTGACGTCGATCATAGCTATTTGCTCCCCGAGGGCCTTTTTGTAAGGCATTTGAGTGCCAGTGTCGCTGATGAGCTTGGGTAGGTTGTAAGGTTGCATGATAATCTCTCCCCTTTAAACAGACAAGCCGTGGACACATCGATGTAACGAAATATAAATGTACTGCGGCATCTAGACAAATTCCCAGACGAAGTTATTTTATGTTTTCCTATGTCGTGCCAGTGCTCCATCATCCCTGGATTACAGTGACACACTTCTCTACGAAGAGAGATATTGAGATCTGAATCGTGCTTTCAATATCCAGTCAGATCCATAAAACAGGCACTGATTTACTCGTCCTTCCGTCGTGGAAAATGATAGCTGTCCTTTAACCATCTGAGTCCAAAAGAGTACGCAACAATATAATTTACATTATAAAAATTATTAAGTTGAACATTTTGAGCCGAAATTGAGTGGCGCTATTGCTGCTTATTGTATCACCACGTTTCGTCAAATTAGTTTCACAATATTCAATAGCAGCTTACCAGCGTATCTCTATCTACAATGTACCGTAAAATAGAGAGTATTGGTATGCCGTGTTCAATGGTCCCAATTGGGCGTTTATATGGCCAAATGCTTTAATAGGAGCCCGCCAACCACCACCATGCGCCATCTACTCCCAGCAGAAATGGTAGCGCCCCCTTTGGTCTGCTTTGCCTGGAAACGGCTCGTGCTCGTATTCAATTTAAAACCAACCACTGCTAAAACATGTAAGAAAGGTGTGAAATTTTAAATGAAACGACTCGCATTGTCGTTATAGGTCTCCGTGAAATAGCTGATAATGCATGATATATATATATATATATATATATATATATATATATATATATATATATATATATATATATATATATATATATATATATATATATATATATATATATATATATATATTTATGCTCCATTTACTAATTAAAAACGGGACAACAAATTGTCCAATTTGAACAATTAACCTAAATAACTAAAAAAAACCGTTATGAAATATCGGTTTCTGCTGATAAAATAATGACGGTGAAGTTAGACCTATGACATGGACAAGTACAAGGAACGTTTTGCGATTTACTTTCGCATAGCGTGTGACTCGCTATGCAGTACGCTAGCGTATTCATTTGTCCGTAGCGTAATATGACGTATGTTCGTTCTCGTGTCGAAATAGTTCCTTTCAAAATTGTATTAAAAACTTTCAGTGCCAGAATGCTCTGCGTTCAAACCAGTATTTTAATATATTGCACATTTGGATTTTCTTTTTATTCCAATTTTCGTAGTGCGGTCAACGTACACGGCCGTATTTTGGCTAGCGAAGTTGCGTAAATACTAGCATTTCTGAGTTAAGAGAAACATTCATTATTTGCGAACATTAACATTTTCCCAAATATATCGATAGCTTCCGTTACGGGTCTGTGTGTCTGTTTGTCGGCATCCAATCTCAGTTGAGGTAATATGTTGGCATGGCTTCACCCTATTGGAACTAAACTCGGCCACCCGCTTACTTATGCCAAGAGGATGGAGCCGAAATGATGGAGGTCATGAGATCAAGGTTCAATGTCACTTTGACCTTGCCATAAAACCATAATTTCTTTTGGCTAAGTTTTGTGTTTAGCTCAACTTATCGGCTTATATCTCATATTTGGTGTATCCTACCTGAATTTAGCTTGGCCACGTGTTTAGCTATATGAAGTACACTACTATTGAGGTCAGAGGTTAAGGTCATTGCAATAGTTGCATAAAATGTAGACTTTTAACAGGTTGATTCTGGTTAGCTCGTATCACCTTTATTTCAGAATTTGGCAAATTAGTGGAATTGCGCATCATCATATAGTTACCTCAATCAGGAAGAGCAGCGCAGACAATCAATTAGTATAGCTCAATGTCATTGTAATCTTGATAGAAATTTAGATTTGCATTTGGAAGTAGGAAATGCCAAGATTGTATCCAATATCCCGTCGGTGTTAAGGTCATTGCAATGGTTGCATAAAATGTAGACTTTTAACAGGTTGATTCTGGTTAGCGCGTATGACCTTTATTTTAGAATTTGGCAAATTATTGGAATTGCGCATCATCATATAGTTATCTCAATCAGGAAGAGCAGCGCAGACAATCAATTAGTTTAGCTCAATGTCATTGTAATCTTGATACAAATTTAGATTTGCATTTGGAAGTGCAAAATGCCAAGATTTTATCCAATATCCCGTCAATGTAATACTGGTGTCTTGTTTTTTATATCACTCATTGCGCGGCTGGCCGAGTGGGTTGGTAAGTGTCCCTGTGTGGGTCTAGGCGAGTGAGTGAACCATGCCACTTACTTTGCGCGTGTGTGCACGAGTTGGATGAGGTCACTAAGTCGGGTCCAGTTGGTGGGTGGGAAGGGAAAGGGGTGGGGGGGGGGTGGTGGTTGAGTGACAGTGGCGTGACGGCTGGTGGCTGGAACTTGTGATGGCATGCCGGAAATTCGGCCAACTAGATGGTGAAGTTATCTCCTGGTGGCGAAAACCCCCATTTTACGGCATTCGGTTTATGAGGAGTTTGTCAAAATACGTTAATAATTGGCGCTATGACTGTGAGATAAGAAGCGATGGTGGTGGTGTTTTAGGATTAACTTGGTAATAATCACACACGCGATTCACGCGCGCATTACACAATTTGTATGTGATAATAGAGTTTGGCAAACAGAATGATATACCTTGTTTAGAATAATCAGTATCGCGCAGTCCGTGCGTATTCTATACATGCTTAAATATCCGTGAAGTTCACCACTGGCATATGCCCGCTTATAGAGATCATTCTCTTGTACACATCACAGGTCAAAGGTCACTTGAACAAGACGGATTTTCGATTAACCCATTCTTGTAAGAAAAATCTTACTCTCTCACTACGAAATTAAAGAATGACTTGGTATATTTATTTCCTCTGATATTAAATACTAGTGCGGCGCTGAGTACCCTTTAAATGATGTGGGGATCTATGTAACAGTATGTGTCACTTTTAATCCATATTGGTTACACGTTAAGCGATTGCTAAATAAAAAGGCAATTGTGTATGGTCAACAGCAAATGGTGACGCCAAGAGCACAATAATATCACGTAATACAAGACAAATACCGCGCTTCCGGGTATATTGAATGAGCATATGTATACCAGTGCATCATTGAACGATTGATTGCATCCGTGTATCGATATGTGAATGCGTGTACATAGGTGCACATATGTGTGTGCGTGACCATGACGGTATATGTGCCAATCCACGCAGTCGGGTGCATGTACTGGTGTCTTGGCATAGCAGATCACAGAACTTAATAAGCACTAAGTGGCATCTTTCAGGGAAAAGGTGTGCCTGGCATGGCGTGAACGAAAGTAGCATATATGCAATACACATTTACAGTATTTAGTTAACTGTCATTCGTCAGTATTACAGCGAGCATAAACAGCTCAGTGTATATAGATCACATTCTTGAGACACAATCCCCATGTTCCTCATTAAAATTATCACCAATCACAGACTATAAATATAAACTACATTTCTGCTTGCTTCATCTTGATAACGATGTATCAAATCATGCATTTCAAGAAGAATATGCGTTCTTCTTACGTCATTTGAAATTGTCCTTTATGGTACAATTAATTCCACTATACAGACGCCAAGCTACTGTTGATATTTGCAATTGGCACTCCGTTGATGCAGCTGATGCTGACCATGACGTCGACGACGATGACTACGACGACATCGACGACGACGACGACGACGACGACGATGACGACGACGACGACGATGATGATGATGATAGACCGATGCTATGCACATGCACTAGTTTAAAAGCATCATACAGTTGCAATCCCTCCTTCCTCTGTGTCCATTGTTTCTTATTCTCAGCCAGACTTCTTAGCTCCCGCAGGTACGTCGTGGTCCTTAGTGTTTCTAAGCGTGCTTCATTTAGATCGGTACGTAGGACATTTGGAAGATGTGTGAGGTAGCATACTCTGCACGCTGCCTAGGTTTGGCTACAAGAATACTGGATTCGATGTAGTCATGTACACGTGTGTCTAATGCTATTCCCGGAACACATCAAATATAAAAATTTCTTGTTGGGCCACTTCTGCTGCCAGGAGGTACCTCTTTGAGCATGGTGTATAATGCGCTATTGGACAAAACCGATATGTGTTGGAGTTATATATCTCCAGGTGTTCTTGTTATCCTCCATGTGCCAGACTATGGGCAATGGATACCAGATCATGAACTGCACATTTTCGCGGGTATGTGTATATATACCACGTACAATGTAACGGATTGACACAGGTTATTGGAGAAAGATAAGGACATATCAGAGAGCAATTCACGCTGGAGCAAGACATGCAATAACTGTTTACCACATGGATATCCAGTGATCTAATTTCAAGACAGCTATACAGGAAAGCTACTACATAGCTTAAAACTAATATGTTGTTGTCATAGGCAGCAGCTCCCAGTCACTTATTCAGCAGAATATTCCATATATTAATAAATGGCGTATCTGCTCTGCAAGGGTCGATAAGCAGTAGACATATATCATACACAATTGCATTTACTCGAGTCAAACTCATATACGTTTTAGCCTTAGTAACTCACCTGTCACAGTATTACTCCCGCTGATCTTTGGCTTAGCCACTGTGTAACACATCTTCCGAACCGTGTGTAGTCACCGAGGAGGGGGCATGGCTCCTCCGCTTGCCGTTGGTGTTTCTGCTGCTGCTGGTCAGCCAACCTCGGGGTTGGGGAGCGGTCGCCGCGCATCTCAGGTGTCCACAAATACCGACCTCCAGGGCCGGTGGAACGGTCACGTTCCATTGGGCTCGTGCAGCCATTGCTGCGAAAATTGAACACTACCGTATCATTCCGGCTGTTCGTGTACCAGGCGTGTCTCGCCGTCATTTCCAAGGTGGAAAGAACGGTACCAGCACACAAATTTACCTACTTGATTTTAGTAGCAAACAATTTGCGTATGCTTGCCACTTTTGAATGGCGTATCTGAAAACGAGAGTGGTGAATTTGGGTTTATGTCTCGCCGGAGGTACCTAACCGATCTAGTTATATGTCGGGGGAAAGCTCCGGGCAGGGCACATCAGTCGGTTTAATATAAACTATATCTGCCTCAGGCTGGCCAAAAAGTATTGGTCTTATAAGAGGAAAGTGCCTCGCGCGGGCCTCCATCACGGGAAAATGCCTACAACGCTGTAGCGGAGGAAGAGAGAAGATAGGAGAGAAAGAAGTCGTCCTGCATAAGATGCAGGGGAAAATGGGGACCCAGACGGTGCCAATGATGACTGAATCTGTACCGCTTGCTTGCGAGGAAATATATGATGCTGCATTGCTGTGCTCCACATGGAGGACGGCGAGGAAGGGAAACGACCGACCATCACAATGTGGAGGAAGAAAGGGGAACCAATACCTCTTTAAGCCAAGGATGACTATGCCCTTGCCATTTTTTTAGATGAAATTTACGACGGTACCACACCGTGGCGCCTCGTGAAAAGGCAACCGGTGGGAAGCTAACTATAAACATGTGAAAGAAAGGGCTGGATGTAATCTCACCATTTGCGTGCAAATGCTAGAGAGACATCCCATGGTAACGAAAAATGAGGAGGAAAATGATGCTGGCCTCACTGCACAAGGCAGGGAATACAAAACTTTGCGAGAGTCAAAAAGAAAAATGCCTTCAATGCCGAAGCGGGTGAAGAGAGCTGTAGAAAGGGCCGCCCTCCTATCCTACAAAGAGACAGAGAAAAATTATCATGTGTACTTATCCTAATATAGTTATTTTACTGTTGGGTGCCTACGGCGTGTAGTTGAAGATACGATGGCTGATTCCCATTGAGTTCAGCACCACTGTCTTAAGTTAAAGATACAGTTGTAGTTGGTACCATCTATGTGTGTGTACCTAAAATGGCCTAGACTAACTTTTAGTTGTAATTCCAAAACATACATCTTCAGGCCGCAAATGGCGTTGTACCAAATGTCTTTAACGAATATGTCTTCCTGGCGAGGATTCTCGGTACCATTGCCGATACCCCACGGAGCATCTCTCCCCAGACCGACAGCATGCAGCATGTTGTCTGGTGGTAGTTTCAGAGCCGCAAAGCTGTCCCTCCACATACCGCATCACAACCACAAATAACAACATATGGACAAATTACATTGACAGAGACGTGTTTAGAAAGCGGATCTTAGCTTACTTGCGGTGGGGAGAGAGAAATGTATTTCCTTCTATGGTGTTTGTCCCAAAGGGCGTGGCGAGATCTAGGCTTCACCCGGTCACCGTTATGAGTTAGATGATGATCCGTGTTTCTATCCGTCACCTAAGGTTTTGAGTACAGACCGTATGAGAGCCATATCCTGGCATTTCCGTTTAGCTTCTTTGGGTTTGGAGAAAGTTGCCTTAAGAACACTGCTTATTTATATTTTCGCAGTGTTTCCTGCTTTGGCATAACAAGTCTTGCTTAATAGGTATCCAAAGATACACGGGGTATGTATGTGAACGGCAACTTGATTCTGGCCGGCCAGAAACCTACTGTAGTTTCTTAAGACGGTCCTAACTACTCTGACGGTGGGAATTCTAACACTTATTTCGGTCAGACGGCCAGAGAAGCGTAGTCAAAGGCAGTTATTCTCTACTTTAATATAGGAGGCCTTAATATGGATGGCCAACTATGAAAATCAGTACTACCATTTATACAACGGTCTTATTGAGCGTTAAGAAGAGTTTTAAATTAAATTCTCCATTTTGAAGAATGTAGCACAGATCTGCTGATCAGATATGAGCTAAGCTGGGTATGCGTCACCCGTCCTGGATTCGTTCCATCAGCGCACCCGCCTGGTTAGAGCCATAAGCGAGTATAAGCCTATGTGAGAGGAATTTCGTCGTGAAAATGATTAAGATTATTAAAACGCATAGCTCGCATGCACGTGCTAGTCGCTGTAGCACGTGACGTACTGCGTCATCTACACATCTATAATAATCAGTAATATTTAGAGAGTTGTGTACACGTCACGTATTTCCAGTGCGCTGAGTGGCTGGTTCAGTAAATTCTGATTGGTTAAAGCAGCCAGTTCTGACGTTTCCAAGAGCATAAAACGGGATGATTTAAGAAAATCAGGAGCATCGTCAGCCGGGGCCGAACAGTCGGGAGCTGCTCACAGCATGACAGACTACCCGCACCAACAAGGACAGGTATAAAGCATCACCTCTGTCTCAACCGTGTTCATCTCCACTCATGCCAAAGCAGTTCTCGACGCACCACACCTAAATTGTGTAAGCTCCCGGATGGTTATCCAGGGGCAATATTAGAACTATTATACTGTTCCTGATTTAATTACTAACTGTATAGCAACTATATTATTGCGGTGGCCCTTTCCGGCTCAACTATGTAATTCTACGCAATGTAGAGCAGCGATGTTCCTTGGTGGATGACTCACTGGGTCTGCCACCCACGCCGAAAAGTGGACATTCAACCTCCACACTGCATGCCGTGTGTGTTTCTTTCAACGTTTTGACCGCAGCCAAGTAAACTTTGCCCGGTGCGCCACAAGAGCTAGTTGATGCACCCTGCACCGTTAAGCTTAAATATGTACATGCATAATTACAACTGTATTAAATAACCCTCTCTGTTAATGGATTATTATTAACTTTCATACTCACCGTCATCGGATGGGAGCTTTCTTCAATACAGCATTATTATGGTGGAACTTACTATGTATTCGTTAAACATTCTTATATTGTGTTTCACTGTTCATACCGCTTCCATTCTGGAGCAGCATGCGGGAACCCTGTCTTGCGGGAGATCTGCATGCGGACACTCATCCAGCTTTCAGCGATCGTGTCGACTCTCGTCACAGGTATATTGACGGCGCAATTTCAGTAACATAGTATCCCGCAAATAAGAATGGCTATTGGGTATTCAAGTAACTATAAATGATATCTTTAATTACATCTGTAATTAAAATAATTTATTACTGTAAAGGTGCTGATGACTAATAGGTACCACCCCGGTCTTAGGACCTCTATTTATAATTTCTTTGTCACTGTTTATATTTACCCTTGTAAGGTGTTTTACTAACCGCACAGTATTAGGTCTATCAATCTGTATTATCACCGTTCTAATCAAATAGTATACTGTCACTGTTCTGTACTTGGTTAGTTATGTATATGGCAAGTAGCCATCTATTGATATGTTTTGTTTATTTGTAGAAAACTTAGGATCGCACTGCATTTAGGAAATACTATACAGCAACATTTATATATGCATCATTTTCTCCGGCCAAAGACAATTTTTCACTAAGACCACTGTCCGAGCTATTAACTCTGTTTGGCCCAGCATGCTACCGATTAAACCTGATTATTCAGCTCGATAGGATAGGTTTAATGTGAGTAGAGATGTTTTCTTCATTAGGGGACATATAGTGCACGCCTCTTTTCCGGTCGTTGCGGGAATGTAGCCACGCACCACAGCAAGGGTGTGTAAAATTGGTAAATTTACCTATAGAGCCTCATATCTATAAAGTTATTGTCACTTTTCATGTTCCACTAAGCCTTATGGCTTCTTAATTGTTTGGATGTCCCTATCCGCACCGTGGGCTGATCCGAATCTGGGCAACTATAGGAGGTTTCCGAGCAGTGGTGACCAAGGTACGGTGTCACATACACCTCCCCTGTATCTTTGGATACTTAGTAGTTAGTTATCCTTGCCAACGTAGGAAGTACTGCGAAAACATACTCATTATTATTTGTTTACATATTCCTTAGGATATTTCCCCCACGCCGCAGTGCATATTGGACAGTTTGAAATTAACATAACATTAGGTCAATAATTTAGCCCCATAGGACTTGGTGACGGGCGAGATGCGCATCTCCACCGAACTCCGTCAAAATGTATGGGCAAGAAGTTGGAATCTGCCATGCAGTTATGGGAAGGACACTTGCGGGGTATTCGTCTCTCTAATCCCCACTGCAAAGACAGGTCAGCTTTATAAATCTGCTTATGTAAAAAAGGTAGCCATTGTCCTGTGATGTTTTATGTGGTTACGGAGCTCACCATCAGGATATTCACAAAGCTCGGATGTCGGGTAAAGTAACATGTATGCTCGCCGTACTTGGAGGTGGATGCCTTGGGCTGTCTGCACCCACTGACAGCAGTATCTATAGATAGGTAAGATGCACGCCACTTGCGGCCTAAACTAGTTCTTGTCTTTAAAACGTAAATGGTAGGTTAGGCACAGAGGAAGGCCCGCATAAATAAAAGTGGCACCTACTAATACAGTATCTTGGAACTACATAAGACGGTGACTTGGGAATCCTTCGGGAATCGCTCGTCCCGTCTTCACGTAAAACAGCACGCAACACTTTAGTTATATTTAGTTATATTTTCAGTAGGACGATCCTTTCTTTGCAACACTTTTGGTTGAATAAAAGAGTGGCCCTTTCTGGACATGTAGTTTTTGTACCATTTTATTGCGGTATATATTGAGGCACGGTGTACTGCCGCCTGGAGAATTACTGCAGGATGCTGGCCGTAATGTTTAATACTAAAAAAACAGTGAATAATATAGCCAATTTCGGTGGTTAAAAGGTCCTAATGCATAGCACATACTAAATAGTTCACCGTAATACCATTATACTGTGTGTGCTTTAAGAGTGACGGATGTATCCATTGTGTAGAGACGGTAAGTACATATTATGTTGAATTAGCTCTTACGACACGTAAAGCAATGCCCTTGTCTGGACTATGGTCAAAACATAAATGCAATGACGCTGGATACGTCCATTGTTTTCTACCACCATTTACGTAGTGTCGCGGCAAGTCTGGCGAGATATGTAAAACACCAACGTTCTTACATATTAATTTAGATCGTAGCAACCAAAAGTCTTACACTGCAATACAGGCACCACTAGTGACGGTGGTCAAATTAAAGAGCCTACTTTTAATTTAGGTTATTACTCCTGTTGATCTACCGGGAGTGTATACAAACTTGGTGTGGTGCGGTGAGCGGCTGTCCAGAGAGGAAACCTGACTGCAGAACGCACGCCGGCAGATAGGGAGAATGTTCCTACTCGGGCCGAGTCCGCCTCCCTTCTATCCGAGTGTGGCTTTGAGAACGCCTTTTATACTCGGTGACTGGCTGTGCCAGCCGGCTCAGCCAATCAGAGCGTGTGTTGTGTGCGAGGCAAGTTAGCTAGACCAATCGTGGCTAGGTCTCTCTTGTTCAGCCCCGCACTCGGGCGATGTCTTAGTTGGAGCTCCAAAAGAGTCCGTTTTAATTTTGTTACATCTTCGCCAGATCTGAACCGATTTAATATCTGTTCATAGTTTTAAAATTCCCCATTAAATTCTGATATTAATACATACCAAAATCTTTGAGGACGTCCACATATTACGGAATTGCCATACTATGAGCAAGTATATACATAAGTTGCCAGTCTCTACCTGCTAATGTGTCAATGTGTGTACACCTCTCATGGCCGTGTATGCACGTAGGGCGATCTCCCGGACTATTATTTCGTTCTCCTGCTGGAATGGCCATTGGCCATGCGCGGGCTGTATTCGACCAGCGGAGTGGTGCGCATGGGGTATCCGGACCTGGCCCTCTCGCACGCACCGGCCGGTGATCCGTGCTACACTTGCACCGTATGCGCATACACGCTAATCAATGGCAATTCACATGGTTACACCAGTACAGGTTGACGGATTTTCCAATGGGCATATCGTGTTACTAAAGGCATCAAAGCATGGCAATTATAGAAATTGACTGGACCGATATTGAGATAATACCGCATTGCTCATGGTTCAGCGTTAGCCCGGTAACGCACTGTATCATGGAAATCTTCCTTATGTGAGCAGTATGGGAAAATGAGGGAAACGGGCTCACGGCATGTAAATCATGTGATTGGAAATATGGTTACCATGCATAGTTTCATATTTAAGATAATTGGAATGATGAAAATGACAAATGTGTCTCAACAATGTTATGAATGGGAATTTTGGGGAGGAATTCTTGAATCGCGACAGTAGGATTTAATCAATATAACGCGAAAAAGGCAACTGCAATACAGAATAAACGGCAATTTATCAGTATATGCTATGTTTAAGTAATGCTGCTCGTAGTGCGAGTAACACAATGTGTGGGAAACTTGTCCGTTTTAAATACTTATATACTAACTTTAATGCGATTGCTATATATATATATATATATATATATATATATATATATATATATATATATATATATATATATATATATATATATATATATATATATATATATATATATAAATATATATATATATTACTCAATGCTGTGTTGAATTATCAACATGTTTGCTGTTCCTGCTAGAAGTATTGCATTCTTTAAAAAGAAAATATAAAATATAGTTGCATTCTATTGTATGACTAAGCGACAAAAAAGACACACGCGCCCTATGGATTCAGAAGGAGACACTGTATATGACCTGTTATTAACTCTTTCATCACTGCATTCCCATAACCTCAATTTAAGGTAACGGCATAGGTAAAACGTTGAATCTAATTTGACAGGAACATGGTGCGGCCTGATGTAGAAAGAAAGACCGGTTAAATTAGATTTACATATTCAACAAAATAGCTGTGTAGACCAATTTTCTTATTTGTCCTATCGAGATGAAAGTATTAAGGCAATACAGGATGTTGCATTGGAAACTTACGTCTACCTGACTCTCCAAAAGAACTACAATTTTCCATCAAATGAAATGACAAGACCAACATGGATAGTAATGAGAATTAAGACTGCTTCAATTCACCTTTCCAGAGTATCCAGCCATCATTTGACTTCGTATGCCGCCATAGTAAGCTCAGCGCGTGCATACTGACGACACAATCATTACGTCACAAATGGTTCCATATAGACCGTCAGCAAGTCTAAAAGAGTCCGACACGTTGTATGAATTGTATGTCTTTGCAATTCTTTGCTATTTAATAAACATGCTGTTGAATATTTTGAAACTAATTTGACCGGGCGCCGTTGCTGCCTTAGGCAGCAACAGAACCCGGTCAAATTAATTTCAAAATAGTCAACAGCTTACCTTTGTAGTTTTCTGGAAATTGATAGTCAAGGTGTTAGGAGATCGATCGATCCCAACACGAACGATGTGTGGGTGGAGCTTGGCTAGAGATGGGTGGGGCATAGCTAAAACCGGAAAGTTCCATTAATCGGTCGACCTGACATAAAATGATGAAATATCGAAAAGGTAGAAATAAGTATTTGTTTGTAAATTTTGTCTAACTAGGACATGCTAATACACTGAGCATACGGATGGTGTCAATTGCTTCAGTGCATGCTATATATCTTCGCACAATGATGGCAAGACACTTAATAGAAAGACAAGCGGCTTCTGAGTCTATGGAACGGCAAATAGTCAGCTATCTATCTGCATCAACGCGTATACCCGGTTTAGGATGGATGTAGACCGCCAAACCTCTCACTAGCGGACACATGCTTTGGGGACCACACGGTGCCGCTTCTTTAAGATGGGTGGGCCTAAACTGATCCCTCTCAAGAATTCACTATCATCTATCGTTCCCCAACGATTTTTTGTCCACACCAACTGAGTTGTATTTAGATCAACCTGTCGTTTGTAACCAACTGTTATGTATCATATAGTGCCCCGAATATACATGGTGTAACGCCACTTGTATCAACAGCGCCTCAAAACGATCAAAATGCCATCAAGGAACCATTTAATTGTTAGAATTTTTTATATGTGTGCTTAGGGAAAGTTCATACGCAGTCCACATGAAGAATAGCTTGTGTATTTGGAATTAACACAGGTAGCAAGGTCTCGGATTGCTGATGCTGTTTAGCCGGCTTGAAGATTAAATGGGTCATGGCCAAGAAAGCAAATATCTTTACTTAGTCATCCTACATTTGCTGGTGCGGCTGAAGGTTGTATTTGGAAAGGTGTCATTAGATTAACTAGAATAACTGCCACGGTTAAATAGTATTCGCTTCGTCTGCAAATGGAGTTTCCTCAAGGCGACTGCAGAGTTTGATTTGACACTGTGACCCGTAAAGCGTATAGTTTCAAAATATTCAGCTGCATGGTTTTTTTTACATAATACAGATATATAATTCGTAGAACAACGCTTAGTCCATCATAAATTAAGTTTTAGTAACGAACTTTTCTATGTCATGCATGGTACAATTGAGCATGACGCCATCATACACGACACGTAGATGATAATGACATCATATGTTTGATGTCTAAACTGGAAATGCATTACTAGATAAGAGTCATCCAAGAGATTCAGTACGGTAATTTGGGAAACAGTTAGTGGACGAGAACTATACACACATATGTGGTGTTTACGTGGACTACTAGAGTTTTTAAAGTCAAATACGGCATAACAATACTGCCCGTGAACCACATCATACTATTTCAAAATATTTCACAACTTTTCTCCTTTCAACTAGAAATTATCAGCTGTGACTAAATCTAATGGCAAATATACTCTATACTGACTGTCTACACGTGGAGATAGTTGGCTGTAATAAAGTATACAATATCTATATTATATCTATATCATCTTTGAAAAATACAAGAGCACTTCAAAAAGCATAATTATTTTTGTACAATGACGTCCCAAATTCTCGAATTCATTTCCAGCAAACATGTACGTGTGTGGATACTCAGAACATAATGTGCCATAGGCAACAAGAACAACCACGCAAAATATCCATCTTACTATTTCTTGCACAATACATATTTTCATATAACTATGTTCACATACACTTCTATTTTCCATACATATATATGCACGTGCTATGACGGTAACGTCTACAAGTTGTCTACAAGTTGTATTTCTGTAGTTCTGAGGAAAACGTTGATTTTACGCATAATCGTGGTCAATTCCGACCGTTCATTTTCGAACATGAGTTGTGTATAGTATCAATAGTTAGTATTCAGTGGCGTCTGTGTATAATGTGTGGCAACTGTATGTGGATTCGCTTATTAACACAGAATATTGGATTTTGTCATGTCGTGAGTACTTTTAAAGTTGTACTATTACTATTACTATTGCTCTCTAATACTCAGTAAGACACTTTGCCACGCTGACGCCTCAAATCACCGTGCGGCGACAGATCCAGTTTGAGACAGTACGTCCGTAAATCAGAATATGAGAGAGAGAATGACTTCGTTCTATGGCTACAAATTAGTAAAGAACCAACGAATTACTCACGGGGCACGTTGCTCGGAATAACATACATTCCACCCGAATCATCAAGCTATTATACAAGCGATGCATATGAGAACATTGAACAAGATATAATAAACCGTAGTAAATCGTTTGACAGCTGGAGTCGCCAGCCATGGATGGTACTGCCCTCGTCAGCCATCAGGGAGGGGTATATTTCTGGTTGCTTCCGCCACTCTGATTTTGCCATAGTATATCTGGAGAACAAAACTGCATCACCAGCAGAATCTGCTCATGGGTCCTAGATGGCTACATTTTGGAGAGCCTGGCGAACCGTGCCAGCTTGCTGGTGTCGAGGCAGCCGTCTCTTAAACAGAGGTCATCCAGCACTATGTCGGGTGCCAGTAGCTTTCTGAGATGTGACATCTGGAACTTCACCTTATGACCAAGATAGCTGGTCCGCCGCTGGATGGCTTTCTTGGCCTTACACTTCTGTGCCATCTCCTCTTCCCACTGTATGGCATTTGGCTCATCCTCGTCTGTGAAGACACCTGGCTCAGTGTCGTATGTGAAGACATCTGGCTCATCATCGGATGTGCAGACATCGTCCCGCTGACTCTCTGGCTCATCCTCGTCTGCGGTCTCCGCTACATCTGGCTCATCATCGTATGTGAAGACATCGTCCCGCTTACTCTCTGGCTCATCCCGTCCACGGTCTCCGCTGCATCGGCCGTGGTCTCCGCTACATCTGGCTCATCGTCCGGCTTACTCGCCTCCAGGAGGTCCTGCCAGTATCGGGAACCTTCACTGTTCTTTCGCCTCCTTCCAATGATTGCGTTCTGTTGATACCAGCTCTCACGCGTTAGTCGCCCTCCTTCTTGTTGACAGATATGTTGTGCGATCATCTGTGCAGGGGTCATGAAGGGGCAACCCTGTAGCGGGCTCGTCATCATCTCGGCAAAGGTCAGATATTCGTGTTGTGATGACATGTCAGGTCAATGAGTAATAAGAGGGTAAACTCTAAATGGGCATCCGAAACCCCATCTGTGCCGGCATATATGTTAATGGAGATGTGATTTACAGGTGTGAGCAGGCTAGGACTGATAGCTTTCCATAGGTTGCTGTTGGCACCTAGGAGATACTCTATCACGTCCCAGCCGACTTCTACCAGTGAGCTGCTGTGTGCACGGCCCGGAGGTTGATGTAGCACACCGGCGTGTATGTATGTTGTGCCCCACTGGGCAGCTCGAAGATGACCCATTCTACATGGTACTGTCCCATGGTACGTTCTCACCACCGGAGACCAGCAGTCAGACAATCGGCATGGTTATATGTCCTGTTTAAACCCCTTCTATAGCGTGCTATGGAACCCATATTTGCTCACTCGACTGGTCTTGCTGACCTGGCCGATGTGTATGCAGTTGATGCTGCCAAGGTAGAAGAGAGTGATGGCAAGTCATTCACCCTACAGTGCGAAGCAAACTCAAAGGCATTCTCCCTCCACCCCATTGGTGGTGATGGGGTGGAGCTGCTCACAGACCTCAACAATGTGTCGAAGGAGGGCCTGGGTCACAACATAGATGGCCACAAGATCGTGTTTCGGTACGATTTCCTGAAGAGGAAGTACATCCTCGAGCCGTTGATTGAGCTCTCGGATACAGAGGTGGCAGACATCAACACCCTAAATAACGACCTCAGCTTTCATCTGGTCAAACCTTATTCGAGCGGTTTCCCGGCGATGGCCCGTGATGGCTTGCTATTGACCACGGCAAAAACCCTGCAGTTCATATTTGAGAAGAATGAAGTGTGGTACCGCGCTGGACATGGGGGTGACTGGCAAACATGGTTGCCCTATATAGGCCACCCGCAGTCATTGACATAGAGGTTACTCCCCTCTCCACTGTTGTGAAACAGGATGGGACAGTTCGAAAGCTCTACAATCGGGGATCATCCTTCCTCAAATAACATAGGTGAAGGTGTTTCCCTGATGAGGGTGGGTCACCGGATCGGGGTTACAGGTGGACAGCTCCTGCTGCGTCATCCATTCGATGAACCAGAAGAAGTTGTTAACCTCCAGGAGGGCACCCTATGGGTAGATGGTGTGTCACATCGCTTCAAAGTCAAGGGTGCTGTTAAACTACTTCAGCGAGTCGGACACACTAGCGCGCAAACGACTCATATAGTCCTATAGCTACGTTTCTTAGCCGGCAGCAGAATAAAGCAGCTAGCCCCTGCCCCTGAGGGGATGCAGATCACTATCGATCCGGATGGAACAGGACTCGATCTGGCACAGATCTTTCTCGAGGGGTTCACTCTGTTCAGTTTAACTCTTCATATATGGCCATGATTCTCATCATACTGCTCGTGCCGGCGTCTACAGCAGTGGCACACGGCGCTGAGACTGCCATGATATTGGATGCCAAGTGGGCCCACTTCCGGGATGACCCCCAGTACAATCCATGGGTCGACCCCTTGCGGAGAAACATTTACGACCGCTTTCCCCCACGTGAAGAGATCAAGTCTGTCTGCCATTTCTGTGGGTTGGAGACGGTGGGCCGTGGATGGCTGCTGGAGACCCCTGCTAAGCACCAGATTCTCTGCATAACAGGTGACCATGCCAGAGTCTGCCGTGGTTCACATGCTAATCACTTTAGCCTCCTCCCAGGTGAGCGCTGTCAAAGTAACTGGAAACCTCTATGGGTGGTCCCATCATGCCGATGGGACTCTGGCAGAGACTACGTGTTTGTCTGAGCCTACACAGAATAGAGAGAGAGAGAGAGAGAGAGAGAGAGAGAGAGGCCGGCCTTGTGGTTGATGGCGATCAGTGGTGTATATCACTGTGGAGGCTTGTCTCTAAATGGGCGTTCAGACCCTGGTAGTAGTAGTGTGATACTACCTCCCTGGCAGCCGTTCGGCGATCCGTGGTGGCCCCGCAGACTATGCCCATGGATTGAGAGGTCGGTGGTGTCATTTACCTAGTAGTAGTGTCGGAAATAAAATGATACAACCTCCCTCAACTGGCCGCTGTTCGGTGATCCGTGGCCCACAACGCCCTCTCATTCCCTGGAGCCTCAATCTAGAGGCATACCAACCACCTGTCTCAACAACCTTGGGCCTCCATCTAGAGGCATACACCAACCACATGTCTCACCAACCTATGACCCAGGGATTGAGAGGGTGGTGGGGGCCATGGATCGCCGAACGATGGCCAGTTGAGGGAGGTGGTATCATTTTAATTCCGACACTACTGCACAAGTGGACGGAAACTGATTCAACTTTGTAAACATGTGAACATGTTTATACTTAATGGGAGTGTGGGAAAAGATAAACGCATATGCATGGTGACATCCACAAATAAAGGCTGAATCGGTTATGCAATAGGGAATGGGAAATTTATAAAAGTAACAAAGCAATTTGAAGTTTACAATTTTGACCCTATTATTTCCGATATACATTGTTAGTAGTAATATCAGTTCGTTATTGTTCTTTTCCGTGGAATGTTGTTTTAACCAATCAAAACGCTCCATTTCTGCTCACTATTGTTTAGAGAGCAATGGCGAACGTATGCACACACATTTGTGTGCATACGTTCGCCATTGTTCTCCAAATTCTTGAGAACAATGGCGAACAGCCGCGCACACTTGCTAGATTCTATAACACCGTCGAAGCGTCTGAATGAATATTGCTGTTCCGGTATCCTGTAAATGTTAACCCTTAAAAGTTGAGTATTTTTGTTTTAACGTAGCGGTGCGCCCCCGCCCCCCCCCCTCCCCCCACGCCTACGTGGTTATCTAACGTGGTATGTACGGTAAAAATAATAGATTTAAAGAGGAGGCCTAATAATGTAAAAAATAGAGTTTAAGAGGTGGTCTGGTAAGGGAGGTCTATGAGGACGATGATGAGTAGGAGGAGGCTGAGGAGGAATGCTATGGCGGCCGGCCTCTGCCTGTCACTGTTCTATGTGCGTATTTAAGCAGAGCACGTCTGTCTAGTTCGCTATCACTATTTGTTCTTTTTTTTAAGAAACGTATTGAGTGTAGATTCTAAGAGAAAATTTGTTTTAAACATTTTATATTACCAAGGGGTAAATAAGTGTGCATTAACGACATAACAAAATGGCAAATAATTTAAGCGACGATATTAAAAAATGTGACGAGGTTGTTAATGTGATTTTGCAGCAGATGCGCGACTCTGATGCATCAAGATTAAGCGTTGATCAACCCTATTCACCTGATGAACATGTAGATAGTCTTTTATATCTGGGTTCTATGTTGTATGATCACGCATTTTCAATTCCTCATGCATCTGATGAGCATAATGGCATTCCATTACGTGATCTAAATGCTAGCGATGTCAACTATGTTCCTGATTACTGCGAACTCATTCCTGAACTGTCTAATACCGATGCTGGTGTTTTCAATTATTTGGATGATTTATATGATTATGACGTAACCATACCTGCACAACCTGCCTCTACCGATGACCAAACCAAACATACTAGAACATTTTTCAATTATCTTCATAACGAATGTGACGTAATTGATCCTAATTTTTCGACCGATGTACGTGATGGACACGATCTAAATTTAATTGGCGACGTGCCTTTTGCTAATGATCTATCTCAGGATTTAGTATGCCTTCTTAATGATTATGATGTAAATTTATTTGACGATGCATCCCTTCTTGACTTTCTTGTGCCTTCATCTAATGACATAACTCTGGATTTAGCATGTCTTCCTATCGATTCCAACATAAATGTATTTGATAACGCACCAGTTCCTCTATGTATTGCGCCTACTGTTGATGACATATCTCTGGATTTAGCATGCCTTCATAACGATTCCGATCTAAATTTATTTGATACTGCACCAGTTCCTGACTGTATTGTGCCTTCTGCTAATGACATATCACTGGATTTATCATGTCTTCCTAATGATACTGTCTTAAATTTATGTGACGATGTGTTTGTCTGTATCACGCCTTCTGCTAATGAGTTATCTCTGGATTTAGCATGCCTTCCTAACGATACCGCTTATCCCATCGATCACATATGAATGCGAATGAATTAATTGAATTTGATCGCTGGTACAACTACCAAATATCTAGACACGAGTGCTACGATGTTGATACAAATCTCATCGACTATTGTAATGATGACGTAACTGTCTTATGTTTAGCTATGTCTAGATATAAGACTTTATTTTCTGAATTGACGGATGGCCAAAACCCATTTGTGACAGGGATAATGCTAGCGGGAGCATGAAATGCAGCCTATCGTGCTTTATGGCTTCGACCTGAGAGTGTACAGATTTTACCTGATTTCTCACTAAGAGCAAAACGTGCTTATATCATTTTGGGTGTAAAATGAATGGAATGGGTCAGTCAATTTGAGGGCCACCAAATCGTGCATGCGCTAAATGGTGGCGAACAGAAAATATGCCGATATTATGTGGATGGAATTGATGTATCTGAAAATATTATTATCAAGTTCTTAGGTTGTAAATTCCAAGGACATGAGTCTGCTTGTTGCGGTGATAAGCGTGACATGACATATACACCATATGGTGATCAGACATATGAAGAAGCATATTCCGTGCTCCAAAGTCGCATTTCTTTATTTAAATCGTGCGAATATATGGTGAGAATTATGTGGAAATGCGAATTTAAAAAACAACTTGCTGATTCCTCCACGCTAAATGATTTGTTCACTGAATTGGACTTAGCCCAAGTAATATCACCACGTGATGTGCTATTCGGCGGACGTACGTCCGCAATTCGTTTATTTATGGAAGCGGATGAGCATACCACACTCGAATATTTAGACTGTGTTTCCACGTATCCTTCAGTGATGAAACAATATTGTTTTCCAGAAGGGTCATATACGGTTCTAAGAGGTGATGACCTGAGTGATAAGACGGTGCATCACTTCTTTGGTCTTATTGAATGCAAAGTCCTTCCACCGGGTCATTTATACTTTCCCATGCTGCCTGCTAAAATAAATGTGCACCTCATGTTTGTACTATGCGAGGAATGGGCACAAAATGAACAATCTTCTGTATGCGAACATACGGAAGAACAGCGCAGTTTATGCGGAACATGAACTACTCCAGAATTACAGCTATCTATACGCAACGGTTATGTCATTAAAAAAAGTATGAAGTATGGCATTATCATGCGGCCTCGCAATATGAGCCGAATGGTGATGATGGGTTATTTTCAGAATACATTAACCATTTTTTTTAAATTAAACAGGAAAATAGCGGTTATCCTGATTGTGTCTGTGGTGAGAGTGAAAAGGCGAATTACGTGGCTGACTATTATAAGCATGAAGGAATACGGCTCGTCCCTGCCAAAATATCGAATAACCCGGGTTTGCCATTTGTTGCTAAATCCTGTTTGAATGTATTGTGGGGACGATTTTTTCTTTGTGATCATAAAAAGAATAGCATGATATCAACACATAAAGGTCTACTCTCCCTTCTGAATGATAAAAGTAAAACTGTAGGCTCCATTACATTCCTAAACGATAGTCTTCTAATGGTCTCCTATTCGGTCAATGATGAGTACGTTCAGTCATCATTAAATACCAACTGTATTCTTGCATCTTTCGTGACATGGACGACTACAACTGTATGAAGTCCTGTCTTTACTCAGACGCCGTGTAGCCTATCACGATACGGATTCGGTGGTATTTAGTACCCGTGAAGGTGCGCCAACCATTCAAGAAAGTAGTGGGTATTTAGATGCTTGGACGAGTGAAATCCCCTCCGATTACGAATTAACAAGTTTTTGCGCACTCGGTCCAAAAACCTAAGTTATGAAATGAAGCGTCGCAATGATCCATTGATCGTTAAACAGGTGACGAAGGTTAAAGGTTTATCGCTGGGTACCGAACAATCAAAACAAGTTAATTTTGATACAATGGAAAAATCCATTGAACAAATTATAAACGATAGTGGAATTACGGATAGTAATAGCATACTATTAAGCTACCTATCAAAGATCACGCGCACTGATCATTTTAGAATTATTTCAGTAAATAGTAGTAAGATTTTCAGATCCATCTTTAAAAAACGAATTTTGAAACTGGGAGATTTATCATCAGTACCATATGGTTACACTAGCATAATATAAATAGGCACATTGAACTTTTTTCAGTCAGTAAGTAAACAATGTCGGTGTCATCCATGTCTGCCAAAGCCGCACTAGCTGCTCGTGCTATGATAGCAAATATTGCTAGTCTGTGTAACGCTGATAAGGATAGATGCGTGCATTAATTATGAGGAGCATGCGGTTCGCTTTAAGATATGACCAAATTAATGCTGGGGGAATTATAGTCATGTCTGAAATTAGCAAGGGTTTATTAACTGAATATGGGATAGACATAATGCATTGGGTTCGCGTATTATTGTTGCGAAGCTACATTAATCGTTGTCTTTCTCATTCATAACGTATGCTTAGTTACCGCGCACATTACAAGTCTTATATTACCGCAAAAATATTATGACTGAAAATTGTGGTCATCCACTATGAACTTACGGTCAGATAGTTTTCAAAATATTTTACGCATCCAGCGATAATACGCATCAACTTTAGTGTACCGGGTCTCTCAGTTGCGTAATGGTTAAAAGTTGGTCGTGCAAGTTATTGCTCATAAAGTGTGTGATGGATGGTAGAAGACAGTGTCCGTACCACGTGAATATGTACGTTATTGATTGAACAAACATGTGCCATACGTTCAAATTAAGCGCGTCTATGTACGTCCTTTTAAGGCACGTGTTTCTCTGTACGCCATTGTGTGCATGGTATTTTCACCAGATGGCGTTCAATCCGTGTGTGGCTGTTCGTTATTGTTACTAATGATATATAAAGGCCACGATGTCATCTGATTCTGGCTTTAAATATTTAAATTGCTCGGCGTTTTGGTGTGATCGTGGTAATTCGTGTAAAGCGCGAACAATGCGTTTTTGCGAAAAGTGGTGTATCGATCTACGGCTGTTTCATCATGACGGTTATCCTACTAAATGCGGTTTATATCTCAGTGTAATAGCGTTTAAACAGATGTTACAAATCATACCCAATCTTGAAGATGCGGTAAAGCGTGCGCGCAAAAAAGAAGGCATACTATTTACATATTCTTTGGCCAATTCTGTTCGTATTTCTATCTGTGACGAATTTCCGTGTATTGACATACGCTATTTGTTTGCTCTGACGCAGAAGCATGTGCCACACGTTGCGGATTAAACCTGCAAGACAACGAGTGGGAATTATTGAAACAGAACGCGAGTAATTTGCTGGCAGCATTACCTAACTTTTACGTGCCTGCCGACGTGAGCGGTGATGTGTTGTTTAACCCGATACCTCATTGCGTTTTCAGTGTGAAAAAAGATAAAGCGAGAACATGAATAACATTCCAACCACTAGTGATTCCGCAGAGATGTCTAATCACGCCATGCTTACTACGGACACTATATACCTCGATGAGTTTTTAAGTGATGATGAACTAAATCTTGTCGATGACGATACCGTCAAACTGTGTCACTATTGTAAAACTATGGGACAGCCACACCATTGTTGTCCTCTGGATCATGTGCACAAATATTAGTCAGAAATTATTCACATTCATACTGTGTGAAAAGATACATTCGTTGGTTGTGCGTAATTGTTATGGTTGTCTAGTAAATCATCCGAGTCAACGCGAACATTCTTGGTTAGGGATTGATGTTGACCATAATCTAACTGACAATTTTGAACTGTATAACGAGGCAGCATTATTAGAAATGGACGAAGCCGAACATTGTGCTCAGCTAGCCTGCCATTATGATATATATGAACATTGTACTGGACTGTACCGCATGTGTATGATGGAATGGTATGGGTACATTGTGGATGTGATATATGAAAAACAGATGTTGTCGCCATGACTATAATTAATATTTTCTCTATGCGCGTATTAATTTATTTAGTTTTATTTAAAATTAACCATGTTTTAAGCATTAAAACACACGGATAGTTTTTAATAAAATAATATACGAATTTATTTATTTATTTTTTTAAATAACATAATTAATTGTTTTATTTTGTCATTCATAGCTTTGGAAAATATGTTGTATTTGTTTTTCCTATCTTTGTAATGATATGTATTATTGATATCTGTATTAATAAAAAGGTTTTAAAATCAGAGTTCAATTGTTCAGTACGAGCAATTCGCTCTCTATCTCTCTCTCTCTCTCTCTCTCTCTCTCTCTCTCTCTCTCTCTCTCTCTCTCTCTCTTTATCTGTCCCTAGCGACTCGCTATTCACCACCCCCCACCCCCCCCCCCGCCTCCTCTGCCCGTGCTTGTATGTCTGCTTTTTACTTGACAGAGGTACTTGTCATCGCATGCCATTGCTATTCTTTTGAGAAAAATGGTCCAGGTGATTGATTGATAGAGTGAGATGAATAGCGCATTTCATTATGCGCATACTTAAATAAAACGCCGTTGTACGGTTTTGTTAAATTTCATGGTAAAATATTCACTGAATAAGGTGTTTATTTTTGTAACTATTTAAAGATGTCATGGATTCGTCACGCAAGTATCTTATGTCATACTCATACATTTAAATGTTCATAGCATTTCTCCTATGTCTCGTGTATCTGACGTCACAATTCTTAAACGTTCATAGCATTTCTCCTACGTCTCGAGTAGCTGATGTCATGAACATAGCATTTCTCCTAATTTGATGACACATTCATAGCATTTCACCTACGTCACGAGTATCTGAGGTCACAATCATAGCATTTCTCCTAATTTTATGGCACAATCATATTCTTAAATGATCATATCATTTCACCTATGTCGCGAGTATCTGACGTCACAATCATAGTATTTCTCTAAATTTTACGTCACAATCATATTTTTAAATGGCAATAACATTTTCCTACATCTCGAGTATCTGATGTCACAATCATATCATTCTCTTACGTCATGAGCATCTGACATCACAATTATGTTCTTAATGCTCGCTAACCAGTGAGCATTGATAATGTATTCGCTGAAGAGTAACTACATATTACAACACAGTGTTACCATAGTGATGGTTCACGCACGCCCACGTACGACTAAGGTATAGATACATATACATGGGCTTATACCTCCTTAGTTGTACATGGCCGTACGTGTGCTGGCACAATGGCAACATCGCTCGACTGCAATACGTCAATGCGCCACCCATTTATTATGATTGTCTGTGGACCAACAGTGCGTTAAAACTGAGATGATGAAAGCACTAATAATAGATCCCCACGCCATTACTGCCCCTCCACAGATGATTGTGTACCTCTACGGCGCGTGCCAAGACGGGTATAACGATTTGGCGAAAGAGGTTGAATTTAAAGAGGGTGTGAATATTGAACTAGACGGAAGTTGCAGAACATTGGTGATACTCGATGATTTGATAAATAAATGCGACGAGAATGTGCCTAACATATTCATAAAACGTTCTCACCATGAGAATTGTAGCGTAATATTTGTCGCACAAAATCTGTTTCACAAGTGGCGCAATCACCGTGACTTAGCAGTTAACTGTCACTACCTGGTAGTGTCTAAGAATCCACGTGAGGCATCATCTATTCGTTCTTTATCGAATCAGATGTATGCATGCAATACAAAGTATTTGATCGAATCATATAAGGACGCTACACACGAACCTCACTCATATCTATTCCTAGATTTGAAACAGACGACACCTGACAATATCAGACTACATTCATCTGTTCATCCGACGGAGGGGTGCTACGTTTACATACCTAAGAAAAATGGCATCACGTACAATGGAACACCATTTACATATGCTGCAATATTTGGTAAAGAAATGATGTAATCAAACAGTGTTCGAACGAATGTGAATCATGTCTAAACGTATTACGTGGGAATGTTCATCTCACTAAAACACGATACGAGCAGCTGAGTAAATATAGAGGGAAAATGCGTGCGCTGACTAGTCGCGGTGTGCCATATGCACGTAAAATAGAATTGCTACAAACAGGCAGATTTTTAGTAGCCTTATTACCAGCGGTGATCGGTACACTAGCGCCAGTAATTGGCAAACTGTTCACGTAAAAAGATGGAACATACACATACAATGGCACTAGTTCCTCAGGAATTACTAGGTAATTTAAATGACAGAGTAAATATCTTTGCTACAGACAGATAATAATAATAATAATAAGTACATTTATAAAGCGCTGAATCCATGACAATGCGTGCTCTAAGCGCTAGTGCGTGTAGCTATATCTACTGAGAATATGCTCGTTTGAAAAGGGTGGTTTTCAGTTGTGATTTGAAAATATCTAATGATGCTGAGTTTTTTAGACTAAGTGGTAGATTGTTCCACTCGGTGGGAGCTGCATAAGCGAAAGTTTTGTGGCCATATGTAGTAGAATTTACTTTTGGGACGTTTAGCAGCATCTGATTGACAGATCTGAGTGATCGACCAGGCGAATAGGGTTGTACTAGTTCAGTTAAGTATGCAGGGGCAGTACCGGAAACACATTGGTAAGTCAAGCATAAAATTTTGAAAGTGATTCTCTGCTCGATCGGGAGCCAATGCAAATTCTGTAAGACAGGGGTTATGTGATCATACTTTCGGCGGAGTGATATGATTCTAGCAGCGGTATTTTGTACAATCTGTAGCTTATGAATAAGTTGTTTTGGTGCACCAATAAGCAAGATGTTACAATAATCAAGTCTTGACGATATTAACGCCAGTATAAGCATGATTGTAGCCTCCTTCGTAATATACCATCTGATGCAACCAATATTACGTAGCTGGTACGAGCACACTTTGCAGAGATGGTTAACATGCTTTTCCATGGTCAGTTCATTATCAAGCATTACCCCTAGATCTTTCACCACAGGTGACAGATTTATTTGGCTTGTTCCAACAGTGATGCATGTCAAGTCTGATTTAGCGCGCCTAATCACCGGACCAACTAGCATGGCCTCCGTTTTGTCATCATTTAGCTTCAACATATTCAATGTCATCCAGGATTTAATGTCCGAACAGATCCATCGATACGTAAAGCTATTAGTCTCGACAACAAGATATCCAATATATTAGCCAGACATGATCAGACTGAGAATGAAAAAGCAAAATCGTATTCCCAAGTATTGGATAAGCATAGGCATTACTATCAGCACACGTAAGGACAACAATATCAACCGATACCTCTACAGCCCATAACTAACTACGACGCACTGCCCGCACACACACTTGCACGTACGATGAGAGGAATACCAAAAACGTACACGACAAAAGCCTGTGGAGTAATTGATAGTTTACGTTCGGTTCCTGAACGTGTTCACGTTAATGACTTGGGCAAAGTGACAATAGAGGGTACGTTTTTCCCAAAAGGTAATGTACTTGACCTGCTTACAAACGTAGTAGCGCATGGGCGTACACCTCTTATGGCTGGTATGCATGATCAAGTGGAGGGACAGTTTCTTAATCTGTTACGCAACCTAAACATACCTCACAGATGTGTAGGGCAAGAGAAAACGATGAGACAGATATATAATGGTAAATAATAATATAAAAGGGTGATAGCGACAGTGAGTATACGCCTATGCCCGAGAGCAAATTAATATGTAGAAAGCGTTCTCTAGCGGGCAACATGAAGAAAAAGTGCATTCAATTCTGGTGTGGGTAAATTTAGATAAGTCATGACTGATGCTAAATTGGCGAAAGTATATTTTGATCTGAAACATTATGCATCTTTTGGTGGGAAAGAAAAGCTATATAATGCGTTCAAAGGTAAAATACAGCGCAACTGCATCGACAAATAGTTAAAACACCGAGAAGTATATACCCTTCACAGGCTGCGGAGAACACAGTTTGACAGGCGAAAAATTTTGTTTCACCGTTTCAGAGTTTCATCCATGGATGAACTATGGCAGGCAGATCTATGCTCGATGGGTATGCTGGCGAAAGAGAACAACAACGTGTTATATTTACTATGCGTAGTTGATGTCCTTTCAAAATATGCATGGTTGTAATGCCTGTTTAGTAAAACGTTGTCAGCAGTCAAGAAAGGGTTGGAAACAATATTGGGGCGTACTGAGCGTCGCCCACATGCTATTCAAACAGACAAAGGGGGCGAGTTCGTAAACCATGTAATGAAAACCTATTTGAAAGATAATGGAATACATTTCTACACTTCTCAAAATGAAACAAAAGCAGCAATGGTAGAGTGTTTTCAACGCACACTGAAGGGTCAAATATATAGATACATGACGCATAAAAATACACGAAAGTATATTGATGTATTACCTAGTTTAGTCACGGTCTACAATAACACCACACATTCCAGTACGCTCATGGCTCCTTCCGACGTAATATATATGGAAAGAAGCCGAAGAAACGTCCCAAATCTAAAAACAGCCTACTCAAGGCGACCATGTTAGAATATCTCAAGCAAAAATGGCATTTGAAAAGGCATATCACGGGCAATGGAGTCGCGAATTTTTTAAGGTGGTGAGGTGCTTACAGACAAATATCCATACTTATACAAATTAGAAAACTGTGGAGGCGACCCGATTATTGGTACTTTTTATCATGATGAGATACAGCAAGTGATAGAAGAAAATGATAAAGAGTACACCGCGGAAAAAATACTTAAAAGTAGAAAAAGAAAAGGGACAACGCAAGTATCTGGTAAAGTGGCTCGGTTACCCGGCTAAGTGTAACATGTGGGTTAATGAACTAAGTACTATACATCATTAACAATGGATAAATATATGGAGAAAAGATCGGATCAGAGCATGTGGCGAATGATGGGTTCATGAGTACCGAAAGAAGAAACAGTATACCTAGCTCAAATTATAATAATTTATATCGTAATCATTACATGTATCGTGAATCTGAGTATACAAAATGGGCAATAAGGCATATGGATATCGCTTTTGAGTGGATGTCTAGGGTATATATTGCCTAGTCCACGCATAAAGATGGCCATACATCATTCAACTCAGAATGAACGAGGATCAATTTTACATAACGCTTCTGAGCAATAGTAGTACCCAGTTCTTTCCAGACAATAAGATATCAGAGTTTCGAACACTTCTGCAAACTACATTAACATTGGATGGCGAATGGGAAGTGGGCCTCTCGAGGGTGCTATATCCGAGGAGTTGGCTTACTATTATGGCGGAAAGCTTTGTCCAAATATATGCATTTACTAAGGAGAAGATAAAGAAGACGAAGAAAGGTAGTGATGCGACAGAAGAAATTAGCAAAGATATCCAAAGCGCATCAGAAATAGAAAAGACAACGGCTTTTCCACTAGTTTTAAAAGATGGTTTCGGTAATCCACATCCTGCCAATCGGGGAAAACGGTCACGAAATGATCGGGGAAAAGATCGCGAAACGATCAAACAAATGATGTCGATAATAAACGTACACGTAGAAGTATATGTGCAAACAGAAGCTCCATTTATCAATGTGCCCAAAGGGTACTATGCCATAAATAATATGGTAGACTATCTAAATGGACAGATAGAGAGCAAGACAAGAGTTAGACATTTTTACTTGAATCGCCTGAATCCAGTTTCTCTCACAGTTAAAGATGATTATGCCATACGCTTAAGTGGAGAAGTAGCACATTTAATCGGATTCGAAGGTGGAAAAATTACATATGGGACCTATAGAATTTAAAGAATCATTTCGTTCAAATCGTGAGGCTGGCCCTTCGACCGCATATATATACTGTGATGTAGTCTCACACAGCATGTTAGGCAATACTTCTGCACCACTACTCAGAATGATACCCGTTTCTAGTACAGATGGAGGAAAAGATATATGTCAGTGGACGTTTCCTGATATTCAATACCGTACTGTGTCAAAGAACTACATCGATACTATTGGAATACTTATAATGGATAGAACTGGTGCCAATGTCCCATTCAATGACTGGGCATCACTGAGTCTACTCTGTTTGCATTTTAGATGACGGTGACAACGATAATGAGATGGGCAATGCGAGGGATGATGAGAGGAAGAATGAACGCTCTAGTGCTAGCGCGTTGCTACGCGAGTCAAGCGGGTCCAGTTTTTATAGGCACATGCTACCAATCAGGACATGGACTCGGTAATATCTTAGGTGGTCTATTACATTCAGCAATACCTATCGCAAAAAATGTGGCTAAATCTGTTGGTAAACAAGCTCTTAGTGCTGGAATCAGACTAGCTGTGGGCGTAGTGGCTGGAAAAAATGTTAAAACAGCATTAAAATGGAGCGCATGTGGTGTTGCCAGGTCTTTGATACCGGAAGCTGTAACATCAGTGCGAGGTGGATTAAGACCGCCTCAACCTAAACGTAAAATGAGGAATAATGCAGGTAATGCTCAGTCAATGCAGGCGATACCGAAGTGGAAGGGTCGCAATAGACGGCAAAGAAAACAAGCTGAAATCTTTAATTAACAACATGGAACTTAATCAGATCTGCGAGTGCTCGAAGAGCGAATTAGACATTTTTCAGATGCGTCCCATAGTGACGACATTGGGGTCTGCAAAATGGGACCAGTTTCAGCCTGTATCTAGTTTATCAGATAGTGGACCAATCGAGTTTTACGTCAGTGGGTTTGCTGATAGACATTTAGATCATATGCAAACTTATCTTTCGATTAAAGTTAAACTATTAAAGCTAGATCGAAATGGTGATGAGAAGACACTTGAGTCGAATGACCTGATAGCACCTGTGAATAATCTTTTGCATACGATGGTCTCACAAGTGGATGTATTTTTTAATGGAAAGCGTGTCAGTGACTCTAACGAAAATTATGCTTTCCGCTCGTACATCGAGACGTTACCAAATTATGGCAGTGATGCCACATCCTCGCATCTACAACCTGCCAGATGGAAAATATATCATGCTGGTGAATTTGATAATATCGCTGATACGAACTTAGGATTTCAAGCATGTAGAAGAATGATGGCGCAGAGTAAAACAGTGCAATTAATTCAGAGTATCGCTACCCTGCATGCACTGGTTCGCTAAGAGTGGTCTTCCCTTTTGCTCAAGCACTTACCGCTACAACCAATGTAATTTGCAATGCTGAATTTGATAATACGATAGAAATTGGATCAGACTTAAACGTATTAACAGATTATTAACAAATATGTTGAATACAGTTGAAATAGAGGATCTATTGTTGGGGGACAATAAAATGCATGGACACTTTCTGGGTTCTTTTCCAATTGACAATGTACCCGCACATATTATATATCTCCCGGCCTCACTAGTAATAAACACGCATCCCAGTAATAAATCTGGACAATATTGGGTGGCAGTTTATTACACTGGAAATGGAAATGCTGAATATTTTGATCCTTATGGAAGACGCCCTTCTGATGGAAGAATGATATCAAATGTACAAAATGGACACCTTGCGCATGTTTAATATTACAACAATGAACGTGTTCAACCAGCTGTGATGACAACTTGCAGATATTATTGTGTATATTTCTTATACCATCGTTCGAGAGGTGTACACATGAAATACATATTATGGGCTCTAAGAAACAGAGACAAAAATGACATGATAGTGAAACATCTGACGTGCAGGATTATGAATAACCAGAAAAAATTATCAGTTGTAATACGCCGCGATTGGACGAATGCCGATAATGGCTAAAAATTAATGGTACACTAGGTGCGTGAGGCATACCACAATGATCCTAAGATCCAAAATTAATCGTATTCACATCATGACAATGACAAAAAAATGCGGACATATTTGAATACAGAGAAAACTATATGATGTGCACTGTAATTGAACCCTGCGTATAATTCCAGTTTTCTATTTTAAAAAATGTTATTCAAACGTGGTGCAATAATACTGTTTTGAAAGCATGATGTTAATTTTAAGCGGTGGAGAAAAACATGTGCCGGAAATAAGTGTGTGTTCAGATTGAAAAGATAGTTTGGCTATACAAGTTAAATGCGCGCGACTAGTAAGGCATACAGCTTTTTTTAATTTGCCAAAACGAAAATGGAATCTCAATTATGCGATCGATGGAGAATGAAAGGTTCTATGCCTATTAATTGTGGTTGCATCGAATGGAAAAAATATAAAGAGGTACCAGTACAGCAACCATTTTAACGTCATTGCATGAAATCTGTAACCACTGGAGAGATTAACTAGCAGATCCAAATGAGCGCAATTACAACAAATTGGTGCATGCTTCGTAATGCTTGTTGTGAACAAAACAGAAATTATCGTTTGCATAAATTGAGATAAAAAACATTTACGTTAAAGGAAAATAAAAAAATAACGAAATAGGCCTCTTTTTTAAGGGGCCACCATAAACCAAAATTATGTTACATACATACACCCACACACAAACGGCTGCATAAAAAGACACACACACGCACGACGTACACACAAAGGGGACATGGAACATGGGTGACAAGGGGCACATCAGGTGCATGCGTGTGTGGGGCATGTACATGATAAAAAGTAGGACACCCATGTGTATGATGGATCAGAACCAGATGCCAGCGATAGAGATACATTCAAACTCGTATTCCACCACAAGTGAAGCCTTACATCGTGGTCATGCGTGGTACATACCAACAACATTATTAGTTCACAAGGAAGCAGGCATAGACAAAATCTAACATCAGCTGCCCTTAAAGTGAATGAAGCGGACATGTTTAATGTTAAGATGAGTAATGCGCGAACACCTCTTAAATATGCATAAGCACTAACGATCCATAACGTGATATTCTAATAATTGTCTAAGGGAATTAGTGCATATGTCCACTCGGTTAAGATCTAGGAAATGATACAATAACAGTCCAGGGAAGTACGCATTCGCAACCACATAGCGAAATCTCCTAGTGAGTAACCTAGGCGATAATTCAATAGTAATTTTGAATATTTCTAAAAAACACGTAGAACGAGAAGGGAGGTACTAACACATTCTTTCATTATTAACACATGCCATGTTTGTATCTCGATTAAAGATTGATCTCACGGCTATTCCCGTCGTATGGATAAATCATACGCAACAAATACTCTTTTTATCATACGTAAGCTCGACATACAATTTTATAAACACGTGGAGCACTCAGAGACATAATGACTACATTTTTAAGCATCGTGCAACTACAAAATCTAAAACGACTGACATTATTGCAAATGAAATATTAAGTATTTAAAAAACAATTTGCGCATAATGATGGTTAAGCCAACAGTCAAAACATTTTCAAAATATTCAACAAAATAGTTTACTAATGAATTAACGTATGCAACGAAATATACATCAATATCGAGCATTGGCGTAATTCCTCACCCCCCCCCCCCTCAACCTCCTCATACCCCCTCAACATCCTCCTACGACCTCCCTTATCAGACCACCTCTTAAACGCTATTATTTACATTATCAGGCCTCCTCTTTAAATCTATTATTTTTACCTTACATATCGTGGTAGATAACCCCGGAGATAGGCGCGCGCCGCTACGTTAAAACGTAAAATACTCAACTTGTAAGGGTTAACATTTTCAGAATACTGGAACAGCAATATTCATGCAGACGCTTAGACAGTCTAGAATCTAGCAAGTGTGCGTGGCTGTTCGCCATTGTTCTCAAGAATTTGGAGAACAATGGTGAACGTATGCACACAAATTTGTGCGCATACATTCGCCATTGTTCTCTAAACAATAGCGGTCAGAAATGGAGCGTTTTAATTGGTTAAACAACATTCCACGGAAAAGAACAATAACGAACAGATACCCCCATTACTACTATTGTGGTCTTCATTTGAGCGTAACAAACACACACACAAACAAACAACAACAACAACAACCACAACAACAACAACAACAGCAACAACAACAACAATAACAACAACAACAGCAACAACAACAAGAACGAAACAAAACCAATTAGATGGATAACACAAAAGATGTCTAGTGTTGTAGATAATTTAAGCCAAGATAGCTTCGATGATATCAAAAATAGCATACTGGAAGTTCAAAATGGCGATGTTCAAAGTAATATAAATAAGACGAGTAGTATGATTGAACATTTTTTCCTTGAAAGTGCAGAAAAATCATTTGGGCGGATACAACATTATCAAGGTAAACACAAGAAAAACTCCCAACCATGGTTTGGCAAAGACTGTAATGAAAAAAGAAGGGAATATCACAAAGTGAAAAAGAGGTATAATCTGAATAAAACTAAAATAAATATACAAAACGTACAAAGAGCCAGCAAGAGTTATAAAAGAATAATAAGAACATATGCACAAAGTACGCGTTATCAGCTGCATGCAGATTATTATACCTCTAAGCTGAAAAGGAAGAAGAGAAAGAAACCCTTGAGTGGCGAGAGGCGTTGTGCCTCACGCGGGCTTTACTCCTAGTGCTGTATTCTTGGGTGAGGAGTAGTAGCCTCGCGTGGGCCACCGTCACTGGATCCTTGCGAGAGGTAAGTGCCTCGTTCGGGCCTCCGTCGAAGGAAAATGCTGCCACCGCAGAAGCAGATTGACAGCGATGGCCACAACAGCGGGCATCCTGTATTTAACCTAAAACTGATGCGTGCTATTTTACGTGAAGACGAGACAAGCAATTCCCGTAGGATTCCCAAGTCACCTTCTTATGTAATATCCAAGAATACTGAATTAGTAGGTGCCGCTTTTATTTATGCGGGCCTTCTTCTATGCCTAACCTACAATTTAGGTCTTTAAAAAGACAAGAACTAGATTAGGCTGCAAATGGCGGGTACCTTACCTAGTTTTTAGGGATGGCTGTCGGTGAGAGCAAACACCCCAAGGCACCAGTGCTCCAGACAGTATGCGTGCATGTCACTTTGCAAGATATCCGAGCTTGATGAGAGGCCAGACATCTTGCTCCGTAACCACATAAAACATCACAGGACGATGGCTACCTGTATACACAAGCACATTTATTCCAACTGGACTGCCATTACGGTGATGATTAGAGAGACGGATATCCACCGTAAATGTCCTTCCCGCAAGGGCGTGGCAGATTCCATCATCTTGCCCAGACATTTGTACAGAATTTGGTGGAGATACATATCTCGTCCGTCACCAATCCTATGGGGTTATTGACGTAACATTAGGTTTATATCCAAGTTGCTTAAATATGCACTGGGTTGCGGGATATATATCCTAAGAGAGACGAAGAGATATAATAATAATAATAATAATAATAATAATAATAATAATAATAATAATGTTTTCGCAGTGCTTCCTACATTGGCAAGGGTAATTAACTAACAAGTATCCTAAAATACATGGGCGGTGTATGTGACACCGTACCTTGGCCATCACCGCTCGGAAACCTCCTATGGTTTCCCAGAGTCGGATCAGCCCACAGTGCGGACAGGGACATACAAACGAGTAAGAAGCCGTAAGCCTTAGTTGCACACGAAGACAATAACTTTATAAATATGAGGCCCTATAGGTAAATTGGCCAAGTTTACACAACCTTGCCGGGGTGCGGGGCTAGATTACCACAACGATCGGAAAAGAGGTGTACACTATATTTCTCCTAACGAGGAAATTGTCTCTAATCACATCAAACCTATCCTATCGAGCTGAATAGGTTTAGTCGGTAGCATGCCGGGCTAAATAGAGTTAATAGCACGGACCGCGACCTCAGTGAAGATTGTCGGTGGCGGGAAAACGTGATGCATATATAATGTTGCTGCATAGTATCTCCTAAGTGCACTGCGGTCCTAGGTGTTCTACAAATAAACAAACGTATCAACTGATGGCTACTTGCCATATACCAAACTAACCTAGTACAGGACGTAATGGTACATAAATTGATTAGAACAGTAATAATGCAGGTTGATAGACCTAATACGGTGCAGTTAGTGAAATAAGGATACTACAAACAGTAATAAAGAAATTACCACTAGCGGTCCTGAGACCAAGACGGTACCTGTTAGTCATCGGTACCGTTTACAGAGGAACATACGGTAATTAAGGTATAATTACATGAATATCCTAAGGAATAATTAAAGATGTAATTAAAGATATACCATGTATAGTTGAATACCCGGTAGCCGTTCTTAGTTGCGGCTACTATGTTACTGAAAATGATACGGCACTATGCCCGTGATGTGAGTTGACACGTTCTCTGTAGACTGGATCAGTTTGCGCATGTAGATGTTCCGCAGGATACGGTCTCTGTTATGCTGGTCCAGAACGGAAGCGGTACGAACTCAGAACAGTAAACCACAGTATAAGAATAGTCTACTGAGTATTTAGTAAGTTCTACACGATGCAGTATGACTAACAGTTTCCGTTATAATAACGGTAAGTAGTATAGTTAAAATAACCCATTAAGAGGGAGGGTTATTGATACGGTTGTAATTAAAGTGTACTTATTTAAGCTTAAATGTGCACGGTGTGTCGATTAGCTCTTAAGGCGCAAGTTAAATTATCACATACGACACGCAGTATGGCGGTTGAAGGTCCACTTTTCAGCGTGGCTGGCAGATCCGGTGAGTTATCCGCCGAGGAGCACTGCTGGCTCTATGTTATGCAGAATTACATATCAGGACCGTAAGGGTCCACCGTAATATTAGTTCCTATACAGTTAGTAATTAAAACAGGCACAATATAACACTATGAAGATGTTATCATACAGTGTGGTGGCCCGATTTCTCGTGCGGTCTGAGCGGTTCTGGTAGTTGAGGTTGATCCGAGACGATGTTGGATTCCGTCTTCGCCACTCCGGTTGTTCAGTCAGGTGTCCGTGCTTGGAAAGCTCCTGACTGGTCGGCCACCGGCCGACGACGCTCTCGATTCACTGAGAGCGTCCCCTTTTATACGCTCACAACATCAGCATCTGGCTGCTTCATCCAATATAACTTAACCAGCCAATCAACGTGCTTGAATAGCGTGACGTGTACACATGTATCTACATATTACGATACATATACGTGTAGATGACGTAGTACGTCACATGTACGCAAATCACGCATTCTATAGCTATGTATATATACACGTGATTACGACGTTATGAAAATATTTTGAAAATATTCTAACGGGGATGAGCGGTGATAACCGATTTTGAAATGGTGATTAGATTTGAAAGCCTGTCCAATTCTGGTCTTGATTGATACCAGATTCGGCGGTAACAAGCACGTATAAAGAATTATAATGTACCTACTCGGTACACTGAAAGCGCTACCCGCACTTGGACGTGCTACACGTACTCTGTCAATGCATAGGCTAGCACGCGCATGCGTTTTTACGACGAAATTCCTCTCCCATAGGCCCGTATGCGCTTATGGCTCTACCCAGGGGGGCGCGTTCATGGAACAAATCCAGGACGGGCGGCGCGTACCCAGCTTAAGCTGGTACGGCCCGTGCCCGACCGGTCGATCCGAACTACATAATCAAAGCAGCAGCAGCAACAACAACAACAACAACAACAACAACAACGGCACCAACAACGGCACCAACAACGGCACCAACAACGGCACCAACAACAACAACAACAACAACAACAACAACAACACCATCATTAGGCTCATCATCATCAACAACAACGACGACGACGACGACGACGACGACGACGACGACGACGACGACGACGACGACTACGACGACGACGACGACGACAACAACAACGATGATAACAGCAAAAATTATACTTTAACGACAAGTATAACCACCACCCCACACCAACAACAATAACAGCAATGACGCCAACAACAGACAACGACAACGACAAAACGACAACGACTACTACTACTACTACTACTACTACTACTACTACTGCTACTACTACTACTACCACTACTACTACTACTACTACTACTACTACTACTACTACTACTGATACCCCTACCACTATAATACTACTACTACTACTACTACTACTACTACTACTACTACTACTACTACTACTACTAATAATAATAATAATAATAATAATAATGGCCTACCTCCTACAATAGTATAAATAACCTTTCCCTCGTATGCCGTCATAAAAAGCACCTTGAAATTAAAGCATTCCAAGAAATCTATGGTATCAATATGGAATGGTATGCAATGGAATGACCATGGCTGTAGTTTTCATTCCGAAACATACTATTTCCTGCATTCAGATCGAGTGATTGGAACCATGTGCGGCACGCTACGGCATTACATGTTATGCTCCTTTCATGAGCTTAAAGATCTTTGTTAATCTATCGGCACCCGGTAGTAATTACCTGACAGACTTCATCTAATTAATTGATCCTATCGAAAATCGAGTTCTGTCACTATCATCGATTCTCACCATGGTAATTGAGAAGGATCTACACTCATGAATCCATGGCAATCTTCCTTTGAGTATTTATGCTAACCACGATGTACCATGTAAAACGCAGCTTGCTTTGATGGTGATGGGCCGATACTGGCCAAATCCCGGTCGGCAGTGGCTCTACACAGGCAAAGTGCCAGCGTTCTCTGAACAGTGATGGTAAGACAATAAGTGCCAACATCTCTCCGTAAAACAAAGGTCGCAAACATGCAGTCATCGTTGCATTAACCCATCTATGAACCAGATGGTATCCGGATTACAGAATCAGGGCAGAAAGCAGAATACATGGACCAGGAACATGCCGGAAGTGACTTCACGAAGAGAACATAATGCAACCATCATTAGCTAACAAAATTGGCGTGCACTAATATTGATTTTATGATAGCCGTATGCAATGTTTGAATATGTTGAGACTATGTTGACTGTGACATTTATTATTTTTTATGATTCAATATTATACAGCATATGCGATATTTTCGCAGTGCCAATACAGTGTTACATCTGCATATCTTTTTTACTACTAAACGTATTCAAGCCTTGAAGCGGAGAGGCAAAATTATCAATATTCTCGTGACAATCCATATAACAAGTTCCGACGGTTTGGCTATCCATTACAGGCAAGCATAATAATAGCCTTGTGGATGTTAGATTTGACATAGTCTGACAGGAATAGAAACATGCACATGAGACGTGTGATGTGATGCTGACAAGTTACGCAGTCAAAGAGGGACACTATTCTGAATAAACTGGTTTACTTAAGAACATGTTACATTTACTAACAATGCATTGTCCATGTGTAATTCGATACTGATGACAACATATGTATTAATGATCATAATCAGGACGGAGACAGCGCTGTTTTCATTTCATTCATCCATTCATTCAATCAGGTTATTGAATACCACTGTTTTGAAGCATTGTACCTACAGAGGATGCTGATGTGTATTTCATCTGTGAGGTAGAGTAGCGATAAAAGTAGGTGCCATGAAGACGTCTACATATACCTGCTTATTTATCTGTCGATTCGTAGCCCAAGATGATTATACATTAGGAGATTTTGACACACCATATCGAGTGTATAGATATATATGTATACAGTTAAATTAATTCATGCAAATAGAAAGACCAAATATAAACCACTTTCGCATTGTGCTGAATGTGTGAAAACTAGTCTGATTGTGCTGAATGTGTGAACACTATTGGTGTGTCCGACCTGTCACCCAACTATATGTCGTTATAATTAAAGCGATGCTAATCTCATCTCAAATGTTATACTGCACCGATAGATTAAAGTTTATAGAGTCCAGATAATGTATATCCTGTCACATTCCCGTTTCTGTATCACAAGTATGTGCTTTGTAATATCGCGTACATGTTGAACAGTGATCGCAACCATTTTGTCTCCTCAAGCGATAGTGTGTAATGTCATCTAAGTGCCAATGCATTACATTCTTTATTATGTAATATTCATCTCGTTTAATATTGTGAAAGTAATTTGACTGGAAGATATTGCTGCCTATGGCAACAATAGCTATCAGTCAAATTAGTTCCAAAATATTCAACCGCTTACCTGTACGATTGCTTTTTTACCACACTGCCATTATATAGCTGGCGCCTCTATGACTGAGCTATATCCAGATGCAGGCACGGTAGGATTTTTCTGATTGGTTGACAAATAAATCATGACAGCCATCATAGGTTGTAGAAATATACTAACATTTAGCTACTAAAGCCTGAATATCTTTCTTAAGCGGCATGATGAAAAGATTAACATTACCTGCATAGTGTATGACTGGCAGATTAGCTCACCTGAATAGATATCAAGAGTACAGATTAGTTATCCTTTAAGTATATTGGCTGACATCATAATTATAATGATGAATATCCCGTCATGGACATCGAAAAGTCATCCACAAAGTGTACGGAATGCATCCATTTGATGAAGGTATACTCGAATAAACACTGGTGTATATTTTGAAACTATTATGATTAGGATCTGTTGCCGCCACAGTTTCAAACTATTAAACTATTCAACAGCTTATTTGTGTAATTAGTTTGAAATTGTGATTCATGGAATTCATGGTTTACAGAATATGATTAATTCTAACAATTGCAGCATGTTGGCGGGGAATTGCTAGTCATGGACCATTCATTGGACTGGGAACACTGTTCTTGTTGCTGACGAGGTGCGGGTTTGTCTTAAATACATTTGACATTTACTACTCAACTGTGAACATGTTTTATTGATTTGAAATTAAGATCTGCGTATTCAATGGCGACTAAAGGTTGTGCATGCAATTGGTTATGGCTTCCGTTATTATGTCATATAACACTAGACTCCCACCTTATTATCTGTTAGTTATTGCATAGTTATTGCTAAAACAATAAAACACAATGTTGCTGCGAGAATTCTGTTTATTTTATTATAACATATTGAATTTGCATTGATGCATTTTACATCCGGTTAGGTTAGTAGGCCGGCACTGGGTTAATATCGCGGTGTATTGGCCCAGTACCGGGAAAGTATCGGCCCTGTAATCCGCGTTATCAGGGATAGACATGTTTGCCACATAGTTATTACGCAGTTGTCGTTCAATTTTATAATACAATATTTCATTTGTGTTTATGAGTGCGTGGCAGTATGCCACGATCGTTTTACAATTGTCAATAAAATGAGTCTCGTTAACATGATGTCTACGTGTTTTCCTCAATAAATCGGAATGAGGCGTCGAGTCCCTGGCATAACCATATGCATTCTGGTCGACAGAAAATCCGATTTGTACAAGAGAATTATGTTCAGTATTTGTAAATAAATATGCAGGTTGCCAAAAATGTGTGTGGGAATCTACATACTATTGTAATTTTAGAGACTTTCGTCATAAAGTGAGGCCATCATTTGTACCAAAAACAGCTTGCATCTACAGTTTGACTCACCATTCACAGTAACCGACTTGCAAAACGGAGGAATCGCGTTTTAGTTATTCCTGGCCATCACACGCTAACCTGGGACTTCCTGACAAGCAATTTCTAGAAAACTGTACAGGTAAGGTGACTGGATGCTGCTGCTTCATGACGTCATCTTACATGTCGCATATTTGAGTATGACCTCATATGATGTAAGGATGAAATGGGATATTATGTTCTAAATGGCTTCCAGTTGAGGATATTAACACATCCGTGAAGGCATTAAACAACATGAATGCATATTGGTGAATACACAATCTTGGAAGAAATAGAACCACACTGACTCGTGTCTGGCGAATAATGAGAATTCTTTCTGAGTGAAGCCGAAATTGAGGGAACCAATCTGTCATCCAGCCATATGTCGTTATAACCAATTATCTGAATAGTTTGATGACGTCACACTCGACGTGGCGTTGCAGGATTGGGTAATCTGCACGAATTGTATGTATGTGTAGAACTTTCAATGTAATAACTATTATCATAGTTATTTTGAAACCAATTTGACTGGTGACTGTTGCTGTCATAACCATACTTATTTCATTTAAATATAATTTTGAGCATACATATTGTGCTAATAATGTTCAATGGATTATAAGCTTCCCTTTGTGTTTAATAATGCTCTATCAATGGATGAATCCAAATTTAGCTATGCCCTGCCCGTCTTCAGCTAAGCTCCACCCCCACTCTGCCGGTGTTGATATCGATCGATCCGTCCCCGCGACCAGTCAAAATAGTTTCAAATATTCAACAGCATGTTTATTAAATAATAAACGCATGCAATCCGTACAACAGCTCATAGTCAGTCATCAATTGAGCGTTCGTAACGAACCTATCTACGTCATTCATGACTTCATCGAGTATGACGTCAGCCCACACGTCAGGTAGTTGATTATGACGTCATGTGATTGATCAATAGACTGAAAAGATCCATTAAACAAGCACGAATGCTTTATTTCTTACGTGTCGCATGTTGAGATTCCCTGGATTTCGCAAGTTTAACCATAATATATTCGGTAAACGATTTGCTTGACAAAAAGAATATATCACTTGGAGTCTGCTCAGAAGTGCTTCATTTAATGATCGCCTGGGAATGTAATTATTACGCGATCAGTTGCATATCAAACAGCGTTAGCTATCATCATGGGCTTACGCTAACCGAATTGAGTAAATTGATTCAATTCAAGTACGATGCGATGCAATCTCGTGGGTTCTTCGCCAGGTACTTGTTGATTACCGACTACTTAGATCAGCGATACTGTAAACACTATGTTATCCTACCAGAATGAAACACTTACATATTGGCATCAATGAGAGCTCTTTGTAATGTTGGATTAAATTGGAAAGAACTTTGGATTTTCCCTTCCAGGAATCAGTGGGTTAGAGTTAGTAGACGCTTAATGTATGCTTTGGGGCGATTGGCGCATTTGCAATAAGATGGTATAGAGAGCGCTGCACAGTGCATGATTCCATGACAAAGACGCATGAAGATTCACATCCGCAGTTAATAAATGCATGAACAGGTTACTCCACAGTTATTATTATTAAAAATCGGTGCATCGACCCGCTCAATAAAACCGTTCTTCATAAAAAAAACCCCACTCAGTCGGTTGACAGCCATTTCAGTCAGAGGTAGATGCAATGACGCTATTTCTTGAAATGTACATTTCCACTGTATACATAAATTACATGACGTCATAAACAACTATGTGGCGTGCATGATGACGTCATAATCAATTACGTCATTAATGATGTATATACTTAATATTAATTAATGTCCGACTAAGCGTTGTTTTACAAATTGTATGTTGTTACTATTTAATAAGCATGTTGTCGCATATTTTGAAACTAATTTACCTGGGCGCGGTTGCTGCCTATAGTCAAATTAGTTTCAAAATATTCAACAGCGTTCCTGTATAGTTTTCTGGAAATTAATAGGCAGGGAAATCAGAGATCGATCAATTCCAACACGGGCGAAGTGTGTATGTGGAGATTAGCTTGAGATGGGCAGAGCAGAACTAAAACTGGATTCCTCCATTTTAAATATTACATTTAGAAAGAAACTATTTTTCTCTTGGTCTGCAATTGGGTACTCCCGGAGAAAGAATTCAGATTTTCTAGGATACGCATGTAAGAGTACTGTATGCTGTATTCTACAGCTGCAATCAGTCCGTGTTCACCTTTGCCCACTGTGTTGTGTACTCAGCTACAATCTTTTGCTTCCTCAGGTCAATTCTCGATTTGACTGTGGCGAGTCCTGCCTTCTTGAGGTCACCTGGTAGCACGCTTAACAGATTTATGCAATGACGCCTTTTCCTGGCTTTGTATCAGCTGGCTACCAGTACCCAAGTAAGGTTAGTTCCAAGGCTCTCTCTCTCTCTCTCTATATCTCTCTCTCTCTCTCTCTCTCTCTATCTCTCTCTCTCTCTCTCTCTCTCTCTCTCTCTCTCTCTGTTGCCTTGCCCATGGCATTCTTATTACATACCCGAACAAGGACCATCTGTGATGATTGACTTGTACGCACAGCGGCAACATATTACATATCTTGTATAGTGCATCATTGGAAATTATGCTGTCTGGCCATCCGTGTACAGTGGTGGTGGGTAGGTGGTTGCGCTAGCCGACACCAAGTTGTATAGAGCTGTCTTTTGAGCTGCCCAGCTGTTACAGTTTTACAGCATAACGGGTACGGAGGTTGCAGTGTATAAACGTATACTCTTTCCATGTGCATCTTTAATTTACGAATCCATGGCTTCCAGAAGGACTGGAAATCTGTGCGACCCATGACGCAGCGTACAACAATGCCAGTAGATCTACAAAGCAGTGATCTCAGGATTTTAATTTTCCACCATAGTTTGCCGCCACAAAGTGCATCGCCATTTTCTTTACTTCTATGCTTTGTAGATGTGTATATGTGGGTGAACTCTGAATGTCATTGCACTCTTACGCCTCATGATTTGCAGATCGGTATATGTGGGTGATCGCATCTTAAGATATCTTGGATAACAAAGAGTTAGTTTGTATACGTAGCATTTGGAGCCCCCGTATTTTGTAAATGAATTATACGCTTGAGTATGCGATAAATGACTTATAACAGCTAATCAAGCATGACCAATTTAGTGTGTACATGTGGCAAGGTGGGCGTTCCTAGAATCCGTAATATAATATAATACATTTTCTGAAAAAAGGATATTTTATTTCGAAGGACAGGAACAGAATTGACTCATTTAATTACTGCATGGAAATGTAATTATTATACCGTCAGTTACCAATCATTCAGCCATTAGCTACCACGCCATGCTTAACCAAACAGAATTTGTGTAAATTGATTTCAATTAAGATGTGATGTAATCTCGCTGGTTCGCCACCAGGTATTTATTGATTGTGGAATACCAGCGTTAGATACTTACACAGTGACATCAATGGGAGTTCATTGGCATGTTGGTTTAAATCACAAATAATGTTCCGTTATAGGAAGGCATTTTATCAGAAGTAGATGATTGAGGTTGCTGGATGTATTTGCAATAAACGAGTGTGTTTGGGCTCGGCGCAATTATGCTGCCTTGAGCAACAATCATACAGATTCTGATCCTCCACTAATATGTGCATGTTTAAGCTTCTCCGCAATTCACCATTCCAGAGTATACATCTATCAGCTGACGTCACATGACGTCATAATCAGCTAAGCGCTGTGTAGGATGACGTCATAATCATCACGTCAAATGTTATTCTATTTGCCCCGTGTATAGCTCCTAATAGTCCGACAGGTTGTACGAATTGTTTGCCTCTACTACTTAATAAACATGATGGTGAATATTTTGAAACTAAAATAGGCAGCAACAGCGCCCAGCCAAATTATTTTCAAAATATGCAATTGCTTACCTGTATAGTTTTCTGGAAATTTATTGTCAGGGAGTTCAGAGGTCGATCGATCCCAACATGAGTGAGGTGTGGGTGGAGGTTAGCTAAAGACGGGCGGGGAATAGCTAAAATGAAAAGGTCCATTATTGTGAGTTAAGAGCGGCGTAGAGACGTCTCACTGAAGACAACGTATATGCAGCACGTCGACATGCATCCTGAGGCAGATGTAGAAACAGTGACCACACAAATATGTTTGTTAACACCGTATTATATCTTCTGGCCAGATTATTAAAAAAAAACATAATCAGGGGCGCCGCTGCCCCCGTTGCCTTTGGCCAGGGGAGGGGGGGGGCGGGGTGGGTGGGGTGGCGCAGTGGGGGCAGCTGTGCCCTTTACCCGTTTCTATGCGAAAAATTAGTAAACTTTACTTTAGAACTGTAAACTAGTTTTTAGAATATTCAGAACATACTGAGCAGTTGCATTAACGTTCGATTGTTTTGACGTTAACACACGTCCATAAAGTAATATAGGAGTGCTTCCACGCCGAATCAAATCATCAATGCAAACGCTATTTATGTAGTGGCAGTTACATGTGACATATTGACTTTTTTATCCGTAAATGTTGCATGCATCTTTGCAAGTAAAGGTAAGATACATAGTCATAGGCTATTTGAATTTTTGAAGTGATACTGGTCCCCGCTCCGTTAATGCCTTGCTTAGTGGGTAGAATAGAATATATGTGCAATGATGCAATACTGTGCGGCTGGGTGCAGCAATGTGGACACACTGAGAGATATTAGAATTAACAGCAACTCTCAAACTCAAATTTTTAATTGACGCGTGGAGCAGATGCAAAGGTAGAAATAATGTGTATACATATGGCCGAAGTGCAATGTCGCTGGGTGTCTTCGAGGAATGTGTCTAAGATGTGTCAGGTCCCCCCCCCCCCCCACCACCCCCACACACCCCAACGACCACGCCACACACATATATAGAATAGGAGAAGGGTGTGACTGGGGCCTCCGTCGGAAGAATGTAACTAATATATGCGCTTAGAAGCCATCTCCTATGTCTCCTACACCTAGTAGTAGTAGTAGTAGTAGTAGTAGTAGTAGTAGTAGTAGTAGTAGTAGTAGTAGTAGTAGTAGTAGTAGTAGTGGTAGTAGTAGTGGTAGTAGTGGTAGTAGTGGTAGTAGTAGTGGTAGTAGTGGTAGTAGTGGTAGTAGTAGTGGTAGTAGTAGTAGCAGCAGCAGCAGCAGCAGCAGCAGCAGCAGCAGTAGTAGTAGTAGTAGTAGTAGTAGTAGTAGTAGTAGTGGTAGTAGTAGTGGTAGTAATAGTGGTAGTAATAGTGGTAGTAGTAGTGGTAGTAGTAGTGGTAGTAGTAGTGGTAGTAGTAGTAGTGGTAGTAGTAGTGGTAGTAGTAGTGGTAGTAGTAGTGGTAGTAGTAGTGGTAGTAGTAGTGGTAGTAGTAGTGGTAGTAGTAGTAGTAGTGGTAGTAGTAGTAGTAGTAGTAGTAGTAGTAGTAGTCGAAGTGAACGCACGCGTTTATTTAGCTCTGCAATTGCTGCCCGAATTTGCTAGTTTCTAGCGCGATTTTGTAGATAAATATTATACATATATTTCGTATTAGTATTTCCTTTCAAACTTTATATTTAATTTGTAAATTCTTGTCTTGGTTGGAGCGCATTTTGTGTCTCTATTTTCTAAAGGCATTCCTCTTAGCTGGCGGTTTTCGCCATTTAATAGGGCTCCTCTTACTGTGGTCAATGCAATACATTTCTCCCCGCGCCGGTCTGCTATTTCTATAGATCGTAGGCTAGCGCATTGTATTTGGCAAGATCGATTGAGTGAGTGGATTTAATTCCTTTGTCATTTGTAAGCACACGCCTAGTTCTTTAACTATATTACTCCTTATAGTCAGTTGGCTGTCCCCGGTCAACTCGAACAGACTAACAAATATATGACTTGACTATTTAATCATATATTTGTTAGCATACTTTAATCGGCTAGGTGTTAGTGAACCACTTAGAAAGTGGTTCAAACTAACAAATATACGACTGTACTCTCTATTCGTATATTTGTTGGTAGACGTCAGGGTTTCAAAAGGGGACACTATTTATTTAGTGTTTAGCTCTTTCCCCGACGTCTTGGCGTTATATATTTGTATTATATATTGTAGTAGTATGGGGTTCCTCTTTTTATAAAACACCATGCCAACCTCATATAAGCGTACCCTGAGTCTTAAAATCACGACAAAGGCTTGGGGTATTTCGGCAATTGAGGTGTATTATGGGTTGAAGGATGTAGTTGGGGCAGGGCCACGGGTCCTTCAGGGTCTCGTTAATGTTTCCAAATCTGTATGGAATGTCACCGTAGTTAATGAAAGTGTGAAGGAAAAGTTGCTCGACGAGGTCCTTGTCGTGAAGGGTGAGGTGTGTAATGTGGAGGAAATAGATTCTGATCGTCTATTAGTCAAGATGAAGGTTCCATTAGAGATCCCAGATGAACGGGTTATCACTGAATTGATCAAGTATGGCAAAGTGGACAAAGTAGAACACGAGATCTATCCATTTGATCGAACCTTAGAAAATGGCATCAGAAGAATTTGGTTTGAAAAGGTAGAACAACCTCTCCCAAGCAAGGTCACCATAGATGGTCGATTTATCTTGCCATTATGGTACAGGGGGCAAATCAAAGAGTGTAGAATCTGCTTAAGCACAGAACATCTTGCATCAGATTGCCCTAACAAAAACAAATGTCTAGTTTGTGGATCATCTGATCATTTTAAGTGGCGATGCCCGCAGAACAAATATGTCAAAAAGGGTGCTGATAAAAGTGCAGAGCAAGTTGTCTCTAAAGAGAATGTCATAGAACCGGTAGCTGCTGAGATTGTAGCGGAAATTCATACTAATGGGAAGCACGCTGCTAAGGAAAATGTCATCGAACCAGTAGTTGCTGAGATTGTAGCTGAAGTCCATGTTAATGAGAAGCATGGGGAAAAAACTAAGAATCCAATCGCTGTAGTTGCAGGCGATGAAATAGAGGTTCTAGATGAGGGGCTAAGTCTTGCTCCAGTAACAAGTCAATCCAAGTTTGATGACAGAGAGGCTAATTCCACACAAGTTGAAGATGAGGATCAATACCCTCTGGAAGAGAGTTTTAATTTAGGACAAGTAAAATTCAGGTCGCAAGATACTGAAACTAACTTTGAATTTCCACTGAGTACACTCAATCTAGACGATTTAAATAATATAGAGAAAGTAATTGGTGTCTCGGATCGATTGAGTGGAACAAAGCGACAGAAAGATGGAGAGAGTTCTGAATCAGAAATAGAGGAAAGTGATATAGAAGACGATAATATGTCAGTCGCTGAATCTGATATATCCATTCAAACACAGAGTTCTAAATCACCTGATGAAATGGTCATGTACAGGTCAGAGGCAGGAGAGGTGTTAGTTCCATATGTGACGGCAAATGGTGTTAAATATAGGCATCTGCGTCATGATTCAGATATATTAAAATATAAGCATTTGGAAAAAGTTGAGCTAAGTGATGCAGCGTTTGTGAGTAAAATAGGTAAATGGTCTAAGAGAGGGTCGAAAAAAACAAAATCTAGTTAGCTTAATAATGGCGGTTTTACACAGCATTTTATTACCTTTTATGCTAATTTGCACACTCAATTGTAGAGGCTTAAATAGTGACATAAAGCAACGTCACTTACTAGAGACTCTGAAAAATGAGCAGATTGACATTGCTTTGATACAGGAAACAAAAATTCAGAAGTCAGAATTATACGATAATTTAGAAAAGATTTCTGGATCCAGAATATTTTATTCGTTATCTCAAGATAATAGTGCAGGCGTAGCAATTGTTATACTCCCTCGTTGTTCAGCCTATGTAAATATAATCTCTTCAGTATCAGGTGCAAATGGTCGCTGGGTGAGAGTCACGCTAGATATACAACAAACACGTATCACGTTGCTGTGTATATATGCACCTACATCTCATCAACTACGTCGTAATTTTTTTAAGGAAATGTCTAAAACAGCACTAGATAACATCACTGAACACTTAGTAATGGGTGGTGACTTTAATTGTGTCTTAGACAAAGAAAATGACAGGAATGCAACTTCAACATATACTGATACATCACATAGACTCTTAAAAGAAATATGTGATAATGAAAATTTAGTGGACACCTATAGAATATCAAAACCTCATGGTAAAGATCTTACATGGTTTTCGGTAGATGGTAAAGTTGGTTCAAGGATCGACAGAATTTATGTGAATAGTTTGTTAACAGGGTACTGGAGAGATGTTAATATTAAGCCAGTTGCATTCTCTGATCATAACATGGTTTGTGTAACCTTTGCCAATGCTGACTGGGTAACAAAAGGGGTCGGGTTTTGGAAATTAAACACAACACTGTTGGGAGAAGAATTTTATAAGAATAATATAGAGAGTCGTTGGCAACATTGGATTAATAGGAAAGCATCATATAAGAGCACATTGCAATGGTGGGAGGATGTTAAACTGGATTTAAAGTATGTTTCCCGAAAGTATGCTATTAGAAAAGCACAGGAAATACGCAAACGCAAGAAAACACTTCATCGATCACTGATGAAAATTAATGCTAAAGTAAATAATGGTGAAGAGAATTATTATGAATTACTGGTTAAAATTAAAAGTAAAATAAGAGATATAGAACACTATGAGTTTGAGGGTGCAAAAATTAGAGCAAGAGCCCAGATGCACGCAGAAGGGGAAAAGCCAACCCGATATTTTTGCGCATTAGAAAAAGCACGGGCAATAGATAAGGTGATGTGCTCATTAAACATGCCGGATGGTTCAACCGTCTTTACCAACAATGAAATGAGTACTATTGTATGCAATTACTATGAGTCGTTGTACAAGTCAGAGGGAATTGATGAAGATGCAAAATTGGATTTGTTAGCAAATATAGACAAAAAGGTGTCAGACACAGGCAGTGAATTTTGTGATCAACCCTTAACACTAGAAGATTTAACTAAATCCCTTAAAGGTATGAAACTAGAAAAATCACCGGGATGTGATGGCCTTCCAGTTGAATTTTACCAAACGTTTTGGCACCTTGTAGGTCCAATAATGGAAGAATTAGGCACTGAAATTTTTTAGAAAGGCCATTTACCACCAACTATGGCTAGGGCATACGTAAGGCTAATATATAAAGGAAATGACAGACGTCTAATTCAGAACTACAGACCAATTTCTCTACTATGTGTAGACTACAAAATAATATCCAGAGCACTAACATTGAAAATAGGTAGTGTTTTAGGAGAAATCATTGGAACAGAGCAGACATGTGCTGTACCCAGGAGGACAATTCTAACCAATACCATGGTAATAAGAGACCTTATACAATTGGTTGAGAAGGATAGCATCCCTTCAGCTGTGATTGCCTTGGACAATGAAAAGGCATTTGACCGTGTGGAATGGGATTTTCTTTTTAATTCTTTGCAATCGTTTGGGTTAGGCTCAAACTTTATTAAATGGGTAAAGATTTTATATACGGATATCAAGAGTAGCTATTTAGTGAACAATCAATTATCCAGAGAAATTGTCTTAGAACGTGGGGTTAGACAGGGGTGTTCCCTATCGCCATTATTATTTGTTATTGTGATGGAATCACTTGGCATAGCATTGAGGCAAAATAATAACTTTCAAGGCATATGTATTCGTGGCATAGAAAGACCACTTAAGCTGTCCCAATATGCTGATGACACAACTGTGTTTACCAGTTCAAACAATGATTTTGCAATTTTAAACCACGTACTAGAAAAGTTCCAAAATGCATCTGGTTTGAAAATCAATAAAGGAAAATCCAAAGGATTATTTCTGGGGCCATGGAAAGAGCGGAATGACCAGCCACTTGAAATCAATTGGTCTAATGATACCATTAAGATTTTAGGCATCTATTTTGGCAGGAAACCGAATACAATACAAAATTGGAATGAACGAGTATCTAAGCTTAAGAGAATATTAGCAAATTGGAAGCGTCGTCGTCTTTCAATCTTTGGTAGAGTGTTTGTTGTCAACAACTTGGCATTATCTGGGCTATGGTATACAGCATCGGTTGTACACATGCCAAAACATGTAGAAAAGGAGGTTAATGAGTTGATATTGTCATTCATATGGGAAGAAAAGAATCATTTAGTTTCCCATCGTGTTCTCAATAATGCTAAGTTAGAAGGAGGACTTGATTTAATTGATATTAAAGTGAAATGTGTTTCTTTAAGGTTAACATTTTTGGATGATCTTATTACATCAGATGAGACGTGGGCATGTGTTTCACGAGCTCTCATGGAGAGAATTGTAGAACCATTTCTGGCGGAGCATGTGTTTACCTAAAAAAAGCCACCTCCGAATAGCCAAATGATACCAGATGTGTTTAAAGATCAAGTTAAGGGGTTAGAAATATTTGACAGATACATGCCTCCACCTACGTGCTGGAAGGAAGTACTAGAACAGCAATTGTGGGGCAATAGTAATATATGTTATAACAATGCAGTACTTTATCTACCGTCCTATGCAAAATATGGCATTCAACATTTATCGGATATGATACACCCTCAAACACGTAGATGGATTTCAATGCAAGACGTAGCTAGAAAAACACATATGAGGCATATAGATGTCCAGCGGTTGCTAAATAAAATAAAACATGCTGTACCAATTGAATGGTTTCGTCTGCCAAATGGAAATAATAATAGTTTGACTCCACAACCCGCATTAGTTCTTGATGATGAGATGTTAAAATACAAGATGAGATCCAAGGAATGGTACCATATTATGAGACGAAAACAAGTAACACCTCCCATAGCAATTAGGAGATGGGATGACTCAAGCTATAAACCATCCAGTTGGAAAAATGTATGGAAAATCTTACATTCTCCATCCATACCAAATATGGCTCGTGATTTATTGTGGCGATTACTACATCGACGTCTATGGGTGGGACACTTGACATACAAGTGCAATATTACGACTTCTGATAGGTGTTACTTATGTCAAACAGACGAGGAAACAATCGAGCATTTATTTGTGGAATGTCCAATATCGTCACAATTTTGGGACTATATCAGCCAAATCTTGGCAAAATTTGGAGCGAAGCCCATTGTTCTAGACACGCATGTAGTCTTATTTAGAGAATTTGGATCAAGCGGTGTAAATATCATAAAGTCTGAAAGGACTATTTTAATAACAATACTAACCATAGGTGTTTGGGCCATTTGGAAACATCGGTGTGCACAGACGAAAAATCCATCTATGGGCAATCACAATAGAGCAATAAAGGCAATATTTCGTGCATTGCTGCTGAATCATATTCCTTGCGAATATTTTAGATTAAAGCAGCATGGTAAAGAAAAAGTATTCAAGGACATATGGTGCAAAACAAACATAGTTTCAATAGAGTTGGGAGCTGTAAAAATAAATGAGCCTGCACTAGCTTAAATCATTTAATTACTACAGCTGATTTATCTGTGTCTTTTAATTAATCTGTGTCATGTAATTCATTTTAGTCTGCACTTTGATATTGTTATGTTTAATAATTCATGTTAAGAAATAAACAGACTGGGGTAATTTAATAATCAATCGATAAAGTAATTTGCCATTGAATTATAAAATTGTCCCAGGTAATTTTAGGAATTTGCACAGAGTTTTATAGGGTTATTTGTTCCCGGGTAATTTACAAAACCTTACAACAAAGTAAATCAAAAATGGAAACAAGAGCGCCATCTATTTCCATCTATTTTTCTGTAATTTTCCTGCTGACTATATATGTTATGCTACCCGAATGCGACTACGCCCGCTGATCTTTAAGACTCAGCCCACTGGCGTCAATGATTGACTTATTTGTCATTGATTGACGAGTCACTTTTCATTTGTTGAATAGTTGCACTCGCCACACGGGTCTACTACCACACATGGATTGAATGGTAATTTACAAAACCTTATAATAAAGTAAATTGAAAATGTAAACAAGAGGGCCATCAATTTTTCTTGAATTTTTCTGCCGACTATATGTATTATACTACCCAAATGCTACTACGCCCGCTGATCTTTAGAGAATCAGCCCACTGGCGTCAATGATTGACTTATTTGTCATAGATTGACGAGGCACTTTTCATTTGTTGGATAGTTGCACTCGCCACACGGGTCTACTACTACACCTGGGTTGAATAGTAATGCCTTTGTTAAGTTTTGTTTTGCTATCGGAGCTTTATCAGCATATTGTTTTGTATCTATACTTTTTAAGCCATATGTATTTATAGATTGTATTAATGCTCATTATTTATCATTGTTTTGGTGTAATATTAATCAAGATTACTAGTTCACCAGGTTTTTTTCTGGGGGTTTGCAAGCCTTTTTAAAGGAGTTCCTGCGTGAAGTTTGTCCGACTGCGTCAGCGTCGGTTTTTCAAAAAAAAAAAAAAAAAAGTAGTAGTGGTAGTAGTAGTGGTAGTAGTAGTAGTAGTAGTAGTAGTAGTAGTAGTAGTAGTAGAAGTAGTAGTAGTAGTAGTGGTAGTAGTAGTGGTAGTAGTGGTAGTAGTGGTAGTAGTAGTAGTAGTAGTAGTAGTAGTAGTAGTAGTAGTAGTAGTAGTAGTACTAGTACTAGTACTAGTACTAGTACTAGTACTAGTAGTAGTAGTAGTAGTAGTAGTAGTAGTAGTAGTAGTAGTAGTAGTAAGGCACTTTGATCACTCCATTCAGTGTTGGCGGCCACCATGGATCTTTTAAAACATATCTCCTCCGAAAACGGTTGGAGGATTTTAATCATAGTTAGCTTGAACGAGTTTATGTTGATAGATTCAAGAATTTCAATTTAGAATTTAGATTGTTCGATTTTACTGGCGACCATCTTTTGATACATTTTTTGATATCAGATTTGATATTAAATTAGAGACACGAGCCCCTAATTCACCTTTCCAGAGTACCCACCCATCATATGGCGTCATTATGAACTGCGTGATGTGAACAATGATATCATAATGAATGACGTCATGACTGATGTCGATATGTACGTCACGAACGCATATTTGAAGACGGTCTATGCGTTGTTGTACACATTGTTTGCTTTTACTATTTAATGAATATTCTGTTGAATATTTTGAAACTAATTTGACTGGGCAAATTAGTTGCAAAATATTCAACAGCTTCCCTGTATAGTTTTCAGGAAATTGATAGCCATGGAATTTGGGGGATCGATCAATACCAACACGGCGAGGTATAGGTGGAGCTTAGCTAGTGATGGGCGGGGCATGGCTAAAATGGAATGGTCCATTCATGAAAGGTCGAGACTAAAAATGTATATTAATTTATACTCAATGAAACCATCCTATATTAAGTTGTATTTCGTTTAATTACATATAGGAACACCGTTTACGCCTCGAAAGGTATATCATTTTAACCATCCTATGTGCAAGCATTTTGGTGTGAATAAGCCCGTGTAAATGACCGTCTATAATTTGTACTTTTGAAATTTAAATGTCCCTTTACTGCCCAGAATGTTGAACTCGACAAGAAATCAATTGGCATCTACATGTAGACCATTGCCATTCTAATTCGCTATGGGCATGACGCCTGCTTATCCAGGGACGACCACAAAGCGCGTCTACCACTCTCTTTGATTCCTTTTTTCTTCGACAATCAACCAAGTTGAGGGAGCAGCGTCACTTGTGTCTACTGTGTCGCGTTGTGCAGTAGGTAGATGGCCGAGTTTGGGAGTAGGTTCTGTGCCAAGTGGCAATTCGTGATATGTTGAACGTGTTTGTGATGGCAAATATCGAGTTCGCGTAACACTCTGCTGCCAACATTTTTAATTTTCAGATTAAATTGAAAGAGGATCTGGTTTTAATATTTTAAACAGAGTTGGTGGATGATGTTGCTGTCGTAGACAGCAGCATCGTCCACCAGAATTGTTGAATGATGTACAACAGTTTCTTTGATATAGACACAGTTAAAGATAGCATATTGACATCATAGCGTTAAAGGGTTAGAATGGCATTTGAACAGACCATCTTTCGCAATTGTAATGAGACACACACAGCGACGTGTGGATTCAACTTGACGTTCATAGAGATTTTAGAGCTGCGGATCTGCAGACGGACTGGAAAGCGATGTTTCTGTTGCGCAATAGTTCAGATCATTCTCTAAAATGCAAGTCATTTGATAGAATATCATACACATGGCTTATATGTGTCCGCCTAAATCAGCAAATATAATATATACGAGTATATGAGCGATGTGGCCACGCAAGAGTGATATTGCGCTATCAAACAGTCCTATAATACGCGTCCATCAGTTGCCAATATGCGTACATCTGTATGTTAATCGACAACCATTAACGTATCTAGTTATCAATTTTTGCTACGGATTTTCGACTAAATAACTAGGCATGGAAAATCGTTTGCCATATGCAGTAACAGCACCCAGTCGAATTACTTTCAAAATATTCAACAGCTTACCTGTATAGTTTTCTGGAAATTGGTAGTCAGAGATCAATCGATCCCAACACGAGCGAGTTGTGGGTGGAGCTTAGCTAGATATGGGCGGGGCATAGCTACAACTGGAATGGTCCATTGCAATATTCGTTTGGCCTCGGACACAGCTATGGAAGCACGTCATTCGGCAATCATCGGGAACTTTTGTTGGTGAGCCGATGATGTAGTAGGGCCCGCGCCACACTTCCAAGCATGCTGGAATGAGTTAGACAAAAACACAAAACACATGTTCGGCGTCCGCCATTGTTTTTAGTCACCGGATTTACTCCCCAGTCCAGTTAGCACGTTTAGACGAAAGGATGCGTACGCATCAAATCATTTACGCGCTAGAAACTACTCTACTAGGGGCGTAGACTCGCCCTACGTGATGGCGTACTGATTAAGCTACAAGATTATCTTTTAGAAGCTCAAGTGTCGCATTCAATTTGGTGGAATTGATGTAAAGTACTACTATGCATAGATCCGTATATATGACGTCATAGCCGATGGATGAACACGATTTAGCTTTGAAACACCCATCTCGAGTTAAGCCCACGCTTTGGCCGTGTTGGGATCGATCAACCCAGAACTACCTGACTCACAATTTCCAGAAAACTATACAGGTTAGCTGTTGATATTTTGAAACTAATTTGACTGCGTGCTGTTGCGTCCATGCGTACGGCCAAATTTGCTTTAAGATATGCAATAGAATTGTTATTAAATGGTAAAGACATACAATTCGTACAACTTCACGGACTATTAAGCGTTTGTGGCGGATTTAGATAGGCCATTCAAAATGTATTTGATTGGAACGTCAACCTAACTGCGGCGTAATTGATTATGACGTCATAAACTTGAAAAAGTTGTATTACAGCACATATAAGCTAGCGTCGCATTTAAAAGGCGTAACGAATGACGTATCTAGCTCCGTCATGGCCATTGTATATTTCGTCAAGTGAAAGAATTGGAAAAAGTGTATATTCACAGCAAAATGCTTGAAAATAAAATTGTCAACATTGTATACTTTTAGAGGCTTATAACGTGTGGGCCCATGTGAATGAAACGCATTAAATCTTAGCATATGATGATTTGTTACGTATAAATTAATATACTTATTTAAGTTGTGAAATTGAATAAGAGACACTAGCCTCTAATTCAAGTTCGCAATTAAAAATGTATACTATGGTGTACGGAATGAAATCATCATATGTTAAGATGTATTGCACTTCATTACATTGAGATGCAAACTAAGCCTCTACAAGTTCACAATTTAAACACTTGTATTTTTATGCATTATGCTGTCAGTATGCACCTTTAATAAACATTATCTTGCCTAATTTGAAACTAATTTCTATTGTTGTAGGCGTTGCCATGGGCAGCTATGCACCCAGTAGCCAATTTAAACTGTGTTGTCGCTTTATTAGATATCGATCAATTTGCGTTATCAGCATTACTACAGATTTACAAACAAGGTCGACAAACTCTAGCTAACTGCAGGTGAAGCGAGAAAATTAGGTCACGCTGTGGTCGCACTGACCTAATTTAGTTGCACTGCATATACCTCAAGCTTAAAACGCATGCATACACCAGTCTTGATTACTATATGCGAAAGAATTTTGGAACGACACCCCAGATTTAGTTTTGGTGCCTGCATGCCTAACTTCCTGCTGCCCACCTGCCGAACCGCCTGCCCGCGCGCCTGCCCGCCCGCCCGCCCGCCCGTCCGTCCGCCCACCTGCACGCCTGCCTGCATGCACGCCTGCCTGCCTGCATGCTGAACTGGCACCGCCGTGGCGGCATTCTGTCAGTCTATTGTTTAGTGCAAGGGATGCGCCTATGGATGAATTACGCAACCTTTGCCGTTTGCGACTTCAGACATTGACTTCCTTATCCATTTGTCTAATCCATATTAGCTCTAGCTCCGTCATGGCCATTGTATATTTCGTCAAGTGAAAGAATTGGAAAAAGTGTATATTCACAGCAAAATGCTTGAAAATAAAATTGTCAACATTGTATACTTTTAGAGGCTTATAACGTGTGGGCCCATGTGAATGAAACGCATTAAATCTTAGCATATGATGATTTGTTACGTATAAATTAATATACTTATTTAAGTTGTGAAATTGAATAAGAGACACTAGCCTCTAATTCAAGTTCGCAATTAAAAATGTATACTATGGTGTACGGAATGAAATCATCATATGTTAAGATGTATTGCACTTCATTACATTGAGATGCAAACTAAGCCTCTACAAGTTCACAATTTAAACACTTGTATTTTTATGCATTATGCTGTCAGTATGCACCTTTAATAAACATTATCTTGCCTAATTTGAAACTAATTTCTATTGTTGTAGGCGTTGCCATGGGCAGCTATGCACCCAGTAGCCAATTTAAACTGTGTTGTCGCTTTATTAGATATCGATCAATTTGCGTTATCAGCATTACTACAGATTTACAAACAAGGTCGACAAACTCTAGCTAACTGCAGGTGAAGCGAGAAAATTAGGTCACGCTGTGGTCGCACTGACCTAATTTAGTTGCACTGCATATACCTCAAGCTTAAAACGCATGCATACACCAGTCTTGATTACTATATGCGAAAGAATTTTGGAACGACACCCCAGATTTAGTTTTGGTGCCTGCATGCCTAACTTCCTGCTGCCCACCTGCCGAACCGCCTGCCCGCGCGCCTGCCCGCCCGCCCGCCCGCCCGTCCGTCCGCCCACCTGCACGCCTGCCTGCATGCACGCCTGCCTGCCTGCATGCTGAACTGGCACCGCCGTGGCGGCATTCTGTCAGTCTATTGTTTAGTGCAAGGGATGCGCCTATGGATGAATTACGCAACCTTTGCCGTTTGCGACTTCAGACATTGACTTCCTTATCCATTTGTCTAATCCATATTAATCAGGTCAATGGCCTACACGTCACAGAGAAATACATGTCTTTCCTCCAGAATAGAATAAATCCGATAGCTATTCATTCTGTATATGGTAATTTAACACGAGTATACCGTTCCAATGCACCATGAACCAGACAACGCGCTATCTGACTATTTTCGTGCGTACTAGTTCCTTCTGTTGCGATGCGATAGTTCAGGGGCCTATTTCCCTTTAATGTTCAACAACGTATGCCGCATTGGTGATCACGAACATTGCAGTACCAATATCTCTTAGCAGATCCATTCATTCATCATCTTCCAGTTTCCTTACAACGCTTCTTATGTGCAGTTAATCAGTAATATGAGATACGCCTCGACTTTTAGCGTTGCGTTCAATCGCAAATATCGTGGCATAACAGATGGATCAATGGACCTCTCCTTGTTTATTCATACATCATATGGCATCATAATCAAATATATGACGTGGAAGGTGACGTCATAACCATGACGTCACGAATGATTCGAAATAGTATGTACTTAGCGCGACATCTTTACCAATTTGGCTATTTTGTTTCAAAATATCTAAGAGCTTACCTTTATAGTTTTCTGGAAATTGATAGTCAATGAGTTCAGGGATCGAGCTTGTCTAGTGATGGGCGGGGCATAGCTAAAACTGGAAAGGTCCATTGCTAGCTATGTTCCGCCTATTTCTGTTTGCGCTCAGCCTTCTTTGTACGCATGTTCCACTCGATTTGAAAGTTCGAATCCTGGATTCCCAGAATCTAAATTTCAAGCTAACTAACAGGTAAGCTGCTGACTTATTAAAAAACTAACATAACGTGTAATAATTTGTCAATTCATCAAATACAGCGTCATTTAACAGACGGCCCGTTATGACAGTGGATGCCACTACAATAAGCACTCCCACCTCAACACAAATGTGCATTTTCAAAATGAGAGGACATGCCAGCGGTAGTACACGTTCTCAAAGAGTTTGCTAGAAACGGGTTGTCACGAGATTTGGCAAACACCGTAACATAAGTCTTTATTGGAATATTAGTATTAAGATAAACATAAAGATCAGCACTTAAATAAAATAATTGAAAAAAGTTAAAAAAGAATTAGTTAAGTACAGTAATTAATTAGCCATTAATAATCCATCATGGGTATCCAGTGGATGCACGCGCGTCCTATCCATGGATTTGTTTCCACGCCACTCTACCGATAATACTATGAGTGTGAGAGGACAATGTTGACGGGGGTGATAACAGTAGTGATACAAGGATGACGTTGACGTCAATAACAACCAAACACCCATGATGCAACCTCAATCGGAACCGATCACAGAGATGTTTAATAAGTAATACCCAAGGTAACCACTGAGAGAAAATAATATTAAAACAATAGCCATTACTAGCGCAATAGGAATCTTGAATGAGCATCATATATTGGGAAAGAAGACCGATATATTTCCCCGTATTTCAAACATCACTACGTATGTAACCAAGATGGTAGCATCATTATATAGATGGCATAGCGTTAGCATAAAATATACCAAATATCTCTTATGTACGATCAGTATGTTAACAGATGTAATGTCAGATGTATTATCTGCAATATTGTAATGCACCAGTGTTACATTAAGAAAAACAATGATCGCAAAACGAATATAATATAAGCTTAAAACTCTCGATATGGTCAGTTAATGGATATGTCCTAGTATTATTGTTGTGATGAAATTCGATTTTCGAGACCGAGCTACGTCACAATGATCGTGACAACAGATAAATGTGACTAACATGTAAATGTGATTGCCTATGACATCAAGTAATTGAGTGGCGGATCCTATCTCTCTATCAATAACGTAATAGAATCAAACATGGCGCATCACTAGCAGGTGCCGTCAACGTGACGCCTTTTGTTTGCGTGAGGTATTCACCATGAATTATGTGTTTATCAGTCGACACAGCATCAAGTATTACGACTATTGTACACTATAATTTACGCACTATATCTCTAGGCCAATTAGGTTTCACTACATTTAGGACCAATTCCAGTGACGAAGAGCAATACGAACATTAAATACCTGACAAGACTGTACGGCAACCATCCAAGCGCAGATGATTAGTATATAGTATTATTTGTCGATAGTAGGATCCAGTTTCTCGACCAGGAACTGGATTCTTCCAAAGACAATATACATGTAATCTGCTGAATATTTTAAAACTAATTTGACCTGTTGCTGTTGCTGCCTATGGCATCAACATCGTCCAGTCAAATGGGTTTCAAAATAGTAAACATAGTGTTTATTAAATTGTAAAGCCATACTATTCGTACAACCTGACGGACTAGTAAGCACTGAAGATGGACGAAATCGAGTCTTTCATGGCGTACTTGATTATGGCGGCATCCTACCCGGCACGCACTTGATTATGATATCATATGATTGACTGAGAAACTGGAGTCCTGGTCAGGCTGTATATGCTTGCATTGACGGTGATCATTCTACATGCCAGTAGCCGTTCTATTAACAATTTATGTTCGCGTAAATTTTCAAGAAAATTATTATTATTATTATCATATTTGTTCGTTGAAGTATGCTCTCGCGCCAGTCTGAGATGTAGCAGTAACACTCCCTGCTAGGCAAGCCAATACCACTATTTCAGAGGTCAGAGGCACACGTTGCCAAAAAAATGTTATCCTTAAAAATGCCGTTTTTTAGCTATGGGTGTTCGTATCGGAATGGAGGCCGTACATCACCGAGGTCGTGTTCGATTTAAAAGAATCCAGTTCCGAGTAAGTAATTCCAGAACATGGATGCATTCTCGATTAGCATATCATTTTTAATAAGTTTGCCCAGATGAAATCACATTGCATAGTGTGAGTTTTCCAAGTCCTAATTGTATTCAGTTGATATTCTAAAATAAGTATTGATTAAGATGTCCTGCTTGCTAGATATACTATTAAGTGTGTTAATCCATAGGGCTTTCGGCTTTCGTATCAGTGTTAGCCACATGTCAGGTTGTTGTTGTCTATGCCATAGCCGAGTCTAAACGAGATTTTTCATAGCTGTCTCAGAGATTGAACTAAGATAATACGCTATGACTATTCGTCTTTGGTAGAGTGGATAGGTAATATGTAAATGCATCTGGTCTCAGCCAAGCACGCGTACCTGTGTTCTGTGGTACAGGTACTGCACCCATAATTACTCACACCGCCGAAGGCTAGTGTGCGTCTTGTACACGTATGGAGTGGTTGTTCGTTTGTCTGTCTTTCTGTATGTATGTCTGTCGGTCGATCGGTTGGCTGGTCGGTCGGTGTGCATGCCTGCCTGCCTGCCTGCCTGCCTGCATGCCTGCCTGTATGCCTGTCCGACTGTCTGCCGACCTGCATGTATGGCTGCCTGCCTGTATGCCTGCCCGACTGTCTGCCGACCTGCATGCATGCATGTTTGCATGTATGCATGTATGCATGTTTGCATGTATGCATGCATGCCTCCCTTCCTGCCGCCTGCCTACCTGCCTGCCTGCCTCCCTTCCTGCCGCCTGCCTACCTGCCTGCCTGCCCGCCCACCCGCTACATGCCTGCCTGCCTGCCTGCCCACATGCCTGCCTGCCTGCCTGCCTGCCTGCCTGCCTGCCTGCCTGCCTGCCTGAATGAATGCATGCATGCATGCCTGCATGCCGGTCTGCCTGCCTGCATGCATGCATGCCTGCCTGCCTGCCTGCCTGCCTGCCTGCCTGACTGATTGAATGAATGCCTGCATGCATACCGGTCTGCCTGCCTGCCTGCATGCCTGCCTGCCTGCCTGCCTGCCTGCCTGCCTGCCTGCCTGCATGCCTGACTGATTGAATGCATGCCTGCCTGCCTGCCTGCCTGCATGCCGGCCTGCATGTATGCCTGCCTGCATGCATGCCTGCCTGCCTGCCTGCGTGTATGCCTGAGTGTATGCCTGCATGTGTGCCTGCATGTGTGCCTGCATGTGTGCCTGCATGTGTGCCTGCATGTGTGCCTGCATGTGTGCCTGCATGTGTGCCTGCCTGCCTGCCTGCCTGCCTGCCAGCCTGCCGGCATGCATGCCTGCCTGCATGCCTACATGCCTGCATGTATGCCTGCCTGCCTGCCTGCCTGCCTGCCTGCCTGCCTGCCTGCCTGCCTGCCTGCCTGCCTGCCTGCCTGCCTGCCTGCCTGCCTGCCTGCCTGCATGCCTGCCTGCCTACCTGCCTGCCTGCCTGCCTGTCTGTCTGTCTGTCTGTATGTATGTATGTCCGCCCGCCCGCCCGCCTTCGCCTTACCTAAATTAAGGTTAGGCGCGGCCTGGGCTACTAAGATTTCTGACATGACTGTTCCTAAGCTAAAATTATAATGGTCAATCATGGCTTTTATCAGGGAATTTGCCCAATCAAAATTAACCCTCCTGATGTCGTAAGCTATTTCTACATTTGGTAAAGCGGGTTTCACGAAGCGGCATAGTTCATCTACCTTCCTGCTCAGGCCACTTGGCAAGGTGTTATCATTCAAATTACTGGTCAGCACACCAATGTGATGGAAGCATTGAATAATCATATAATAACACTTGACCAGTCGAGCCTGGGGGGGCGACGGAATGCTGTTCTCGTGCATGCCATTCCGTCGCTTACCCTTGCTCGTTCTGGCCATGGTGATAGTATACAACAACAAATGATCCAATTAACCAGCTAATTTAACAACAACCGAACAGGCCAACAAATCTAAACAAGGGAGGCAATCGAACTACAATCACGGATTGTTTTAAAGGGCTGTTCTAATAGCTAAAACCTGAACCAAGGGAGATAATCAGACTCTAACCTATCGCTAATTGCCTAAGGTTAATGACTGGGAGGATCTAAAATCTAAATGTTGAAATGATGAATAATTAAATCTGCAAGCCTACAAAACTACAACTCTACAAGCCTATCGGATTTTACAAGCTTAAACAATATAATCACAGCTGAAATTGAAGATTAATAGCATTTAATATTTAAACATACAAGCAATACAAAAATAATAATTAATATATCTATAACTCACAGTTTGTTACCGTCGTGCTTGGCTGACCGGTTTCGGTTAAGAATAACCTTCTTCAGAGCCTTTACAACAAATCTGTCCTTCCATCAAAATTTCTGTCTATTTATTAGTTTGGCTAACTCTTAGAGGCGTGTCTTTGATTGATACTCAAATGTTTTGAAGTTGGAAAACTTGCTTTCATTGAGGATTAAGACAGCCATAAATTTTAGATTCAATTGTGTAACGCCCTTTGCAACTGATTGAGCATTAGGGTTTGTGAGTGAGGTTTTGGCATCACTCACTAGTTTGAGAGGTCATCGATCAAAGGATCAAACATCGACCGTTAATTCAGTGAATTGTTTTTCTATTCTTCAAAGGAGCCGAATAGGCTTGTTTTTCAAAGTTTGATTTATTCCTTTAGAATTTAAAATTCAAACACAGAATTATTTAGGCAATTTGAATAAGAGATTCTTTCAATCTTAATTTACTGAAAGTTTCTTTTAAAGTATTTTGAGATTTGTGTTGCTGAATGTATTTTGTTGTTGGTCCCAGCAACAAAACATCTAGTAAATCCAATTTCAAAATTACTCTGTAAATCGAAGGAATTGGATAGATGGGTGGAAAGTGGGAGACTAAATAAATGGCTAAAATACAGTGGGGTGGGGCAACGGAGGGTGGGTGGGGGCGGGGGTGATGGAAAAATTGTAGAAAGGAAAAGCTGGAATGATGGAAAGAGAAAAGGAGGGAGTGAGGGAAAGAAGGAAGGAATGATGGAAAGAAGGAAGGAGGCGGATGAGAAAGAAAGAAGGAGTGAGAGAGGGGAGGAATTAGAGAAAGAAGAGATGAGAGGATGAAAAGGAATGCGAGAAAGAAGGGATGAGAGAAAGAATGAGAAAAGTGAAGGAATGAATGAGGGAGGCAAGAATTAGAGAAGTGAAGGAAGGAATAAATGGGAAGGACGAAATGGAATAAATGAGAAGGAAGAAAGGAGTGAGAGACGGACGAAAGGAATGAGAGAAGGACGATAGGGATGAGAAAAGGAAGGAAGGAAATACGGAATGAGAGAAAGAAGGAAGGAAGGACGGAGGGAGGAAGGAAGGAAGGAAGGAAGGAAGGGAGGAAGGAAAGGAGGGAGGGAGGGAAGGAAGGAGGGAAGGAGGGGAGGAAGGAAGGAAGGAAGGAGGGGGGGCGGGAAGGAAGGAGGGAAGGAAGGGGTGATGAGAAAGAATGAGGGGAAGGAAGGAGAGAAGAATGGAGAGAACGAAGGAACGAGGAAAGGATGGAAGAAAGGAAGGAGGGGGAGGGGGAGGGGGTAGGAAGGAAGAGGGTAGCGAGGGAGTAGGGAGGCTAGGGAGGAATGGAGGAAGAATTCATCCATCCATTCATCCCTCCAACCATCCATCCAACTGTAAATCCACAATGGCAAAATTTTGCGAAGACAGATAATATTATTGGATGAGTGGAATGACAGATTTGCCCGACGGTATAGACAGGTGCACATAATTAGTGGGTTAGTAAGTCAATAAAATAATTGAACTGGCACTGGCTAGTAAGTAGTGATATGGTTAACGCGCTGGCTCAGAATTTTCAAAATAAATTGAAAATATTTTTAATTTATTTTATTGCCTGAGATTTGTTATTTTGGTTTTAACGAGGCGATATGGCCTTAAAAATATTGGACAACTTTAAGATGATGGTGGTTGTCCAGTTAATTTCGATTTCACTAAAATATTACGCAGATTTGGATTTTTCTTGAATGCTATTATTGGACGCAAGTTGAGAGGTTGTTTCAAATTATCCTGTAATTTATGATATTCATCTTTCAAAATTTCGGAAATTGCAACATTTTTTCGATTATATGTCAGGATGAATGGGATAATTTCACGTTGATCAGCGAGACCTGGGTCCACATTTATGCCCTTCGGCCATTTTGTGTCTAATTCTTTAATCCAAAATGATTCTCTAAGTTTTCTTTGTTTATCAGTTTCTTCAGCGGTACTAGAGAGAGGTGGTTGTTCAATGGGTATAATTTCAAAGTCTCAAGCGACTGAGTGACCAGGGAGGTTAAAGTGGTCAGCGACATGTGTGTCTTCTTCATGTACAGGATATTAGATATATGACGTTTCCGGAATCGCAGTCTAAATTGGATTGAATTTGAAATTTGTTTTTGTTCTGAAAGCTCATAAATGTTTTTTGATTTGGAAGAAGTATGTCTAATTTACACCTCTTCTTTCCACATTTCCGAGATTCGCCTGCGCCTGTAGTTGGGCGATTGTGGCGAATTTTGGTAGGCATGAGATTTGCAGCATTATCAGGGATAGTTTCCAAATCTTGTAAAGTGTCAGACTTAATTTTACGCAAAAATCTAGATGAATAGACTCTCGTTTTGAGGGCTTTGAATAAGAGTGAGCATGCAGATTCAAAGTTCTTTTTATCACTCGAATTTCTATGAAAACGGATGATTTGCGATTTTACAATTCCCTTAAATGTATGAGGCAGATGGAAAGATTTCTTATGCAACAACTGATGCGAATCTGTTGGTTTAAAATATACTTTGTAATCGAGGTGTCCAGTTGTGTCATACTTTACACCTTTGTATAGAGTTACATCTAAAAAGTCTACGGACATCTGCTCAATGTTGGCTTTTAGCTTGATATTCGGGTCATGATTGTTCAAAATTTCAAAAAATTCATCAAAATCTTCCTTTGTATGATCCCAAATAATGAAAATATCATCGAGGTAGCGGCGATAAAAAAGTGGCTGTTTCGGGCATTTTCTCAGCGTATCTTCCTCCCACTCTGCTACATAGATGTTGGCAAAACTTGGGCTGAAACGCTTCCCCATGGCGCAGCCGCAAATCTGTTGGTATATTTCACCCGCAAATTCAAAATCATTGCCCTTTAAGCTTAGCTCTAAGAGCGTTAATATTTCGCTGGTGGGCCTGATGTTATCAGGGTATTTTTCAAATGCTCTACGGACAGAATTTAAACTCTTTTCGATGTCAATGTTTGTATACATAGCATCGATGTCGAGTGTAATCAAAAGTGAATTCGGGGGTATCGAGATCTCAGAGACCTGCGATAGAAAGTCTTCAGTATTTTTCAAGAAGCTGAAATGTCTATTCGCAATTGGTTGTAGGTGATAATCAATGATTTCGCTGATTCTATAGGATTCAGAACCACAATCCGATATTATAGGTCGTCCTGGTGGTATCAAAGGATCTGACCAAGAATCAACAGGCTTATGAATTTTGGGTAGCAGATAAAATGTGCGTGGTTTTGAGTCACGTTTTGCAGTTAGGTATTTAAACTGCTTTTGAGTTATACTCTTGTTGTCAACCATTTTTTTTAGAGTTTCATTAAAATGGTCGCAGTTGCTCTGCCAGAGTGGTTCATCTAGTTTTTGGTAATGCTTTGGATTACTGAGTTGACGGTGCGCTTCACGGATGTAGTTGTTTTTAAGCATAATTACAGTAGCAGACCCTTTGTCAGCAGGTTTAATGACAATGTCATTGTTTTTACGCAATCCAGTTAAGGCTTTACGCTCCTCACATGACAAATTTTTATGATTTTTTGGAAATTCAACATTTTCAACACGTTCTTTGATCATTTTTATACTATGAGAGATCGCTGGGTCGACTAATTTAGACTCTGGTGCCCAACCAGTTTTTTCGACAAATGGCAGAATATTATTTTTCGAGTTTCGAAAAAAGTCAGCTAATTTGACACGGTGGGCGAATTCAAGAACTTCTATTGATCCATTATCTAAAAGTGCATCTAGACCGATTTTCGGCATCGGCGTTGGTACAAATGTTAGGCCACGACTGAGTAATAATTTCTCCGATTCAGATAAAGCAGAGCCAGTGAGATTAACAATATCACTACCCAGCCCGATACCTGGGTGGTTAGTACCTTGACCCTCAGTTAGTTTAAATTAAGAAAAGTTAACCAGCTATAATACATGGTGTTAGCAGTCTTCTCGCTCCAGTGAATTTTATCTTGGACAACCTGAAATTCAGAAACGGGGAGGCTGGGGATGATGGAAACCTTCACTCTCATGTTTTCGACACAGGAGTTAATCGACTGGATGTTCCTCTTCTGGTGGGCTGAAAGACGCTGACAGTAGTTGAGCTTGGCGAAGTGGATCTTGGATTCGGGGAACTTGCACCTAAGTGTGCTAAAGAGAAGATGTGTACGTTGGGCCGATTGACCCATCGACTCATCCTTGTCATTTATTCCAAAATTGACTATTATCTGCTCAGGTTTGTAGGATTCATTATATTTATTAACAATGGTCCTAGCATGTACTAATTTAGCGCCTGGAAAGCAGGCGATTTGCATATCAGGATGAGGTTCGACATTGATTCTACTCAAATTTGATGCACCAATGACCAAAATCTTCTTATTCAAAGTCGAGAGACGCCACTCATTTTTGTGCTCAACCTCATGTCGAAATTTCCAAAATATGTTCTGTTCTAAAGGTGTTCTAGGAGGTTGAGACGTCACGCTAGTTCTACAAGGGGTGGGTGAAAATCGAGGTTGTGGCAATTTGGTCGCAGGAGTTCTATTGGTGTTGATTATGCGTCTTGTTTTACGGCCACCAGCTCTTTGTGGGAGCGGAGGAAATTCCTGTGGTGACAGAGGAGGTGGTGGAGGTAGTGTACCTGGCAGAGGAATTGTAGACGGATTCATAGGTGGCGGCAAATCTAGAAGAGGAGCTTGAGGTGTATCCGTAGGGCTGTTAGACTCATTGGATGTACTCGGGGCAGAGACTAGAGGGAAAACTGGAGATAATTTGGTGTCTATTCGCTTCACTGGTGGGGGGCTATCAGTTGGTGACCTAGTTCGTTTCTTTACCTGGGATGGTGGTACAATTACACAATCATCGGAAGCTGGGACCCTTGGTGGGCTGGCAATGGGCATACTAGTTTGCTTATTTTTCTGGAAATGTGGGTCAAATGGTCTTATGAACTGATAAAAGGCCTCTATTGATTTGACATGGAGTTTTTGGCCATAATTTGCTTTAGCCCATTTGATAGCCGTTGATTTCGCCTTACCTAAATTAAGGTTAGGCGCGGCCTGGGCTACTAAGATTTCTGACATGACTGTTCCTAAGCTAAAATTATAATGGTCAATCATGGCTTTTATCAGGGAATTTGCCCAATCAAAATTAACCCTCCTGATGTCGTAAGCTATTTCTACATTTGGTAAAGCGGGTTTCACGAAGCGGCATAGTTCATCTACCTTCCTGCTCAGGCCACTTGGCAAGGTGTTATCATTCAAATTACTGGTCAGCACACCAATGTGATGGAAGCATTGAATAATCATATAATAACACTTGACCAGTCGAGCCTGGGGGGGCGACGGAATGCTGTTCTCGTGCATGCCATTCCGTCGCTTACCCTTGCTCGTTCTGGCCATGGTGATAGTATACAACAACAAATGATCCAATTAACCAGCTAATTTAACAACAACCGAACAGGCCAACAAATCTAAACAAGGGAGGCAATCGAACTACAATCACGGATTGTTTTAAAGGGCTGTTCTAATAGCTAAAACCTGAACCAATGGAGATAATCAGACTCTAACCTATCGCTAATTGCCTAAGGTTAATGACTGGGAGGATCTAAAATCTAAATGTTGAAATGATGAATAATTAAATCTGCAAGCCTACAAAACTACAACTCTACAAGCCTATCGGATTTTACAAGCTTAAACAATATAATCACAGCTGAAATTGAAGATTAGTAGCATTTAATATTTAAACATACAAGCAATACAAAAATAATAATTAATATATCTATAACTCACAGTTTGTTACCGTCGTGCTTGGCTGACCGGTTTCGGTTAAGAATAACCTTCTTCAGAGCCTTTACAACAAATCTGTCCTTCCATCAAAATTTCTGTCTATTTATTAGTTTGGCTAACTCTCTTAGAGGCGTGTCTTTGATTGATACTCAAATGTTTTGAAGTTGGAAAACTTGCTTTCATTGAGGATTAAGACAGCCATAAATTTTAGATTCAATTGTGTAAAGCCCTTTGCAACTGATTGAGCATTAGGGTTTGTGAGTGAGGTTTTGGCATCACTCACTAGTTTGAGAGGTCATCGATCAAAGGATCAAACATCGACCGTTAATTCAGTGAATTGTTTTTCTATTCTTCAAAGGAGCCGAATAGGCTTGTTTTTC